>JASAOC010002035.1:0-88942 GCA_030849835.1 Herpetomonas samuelpessoai
TGACGTGGTGGCGCAGGTCGGCGCCACCATCTTCGGCCTCGACGACAACGAAGCCGCGAAGAAATGATCCACCCATCGCGGCTCACGACCGCGTATGGCCAACTGTTTCTCTCCTTGTTTTTTTTTTTTAAAACTTCAACTGCTTTACAGGGCTGTACATTCTTTCCTTCTCGCCCTATATTCGAAAACAAAAAGAAACAGAGAAATGCAGAATGCGCACGGAAGCCTTTTCGGTGAATGCACGTTCGTTCAGCATATCGGTGCTTTCATTTTTGTTGTGCTTCGCCCCCTTACGCCTTTTCCCAGCTTTTTTTCCTCCTCTCGTTCATTGATTCTATTCTTTCTTGGTAACTCACCTAGTTTCCTGGTGGGGTACCATTGCACTTTGCCATCGCTCATCGCTTTCGTTATCTCGCGTTGGCTTCTTTCTCTTCTTTTTTTTTTTTTGCTCCTCAACATGCGACGACCGCCGCTCAGTGATACGAATCTTTTCTACTGCGCACGTCTTCTTTCCTGCCAGTGACCTCACACTTATGAACACTCCTTCTCTCTCTACATAGGCAGTATTTAAACTTCATTCTTACCTCTTTTCTTTTTCCCCTTTCTTCTTCAGGTGGGTGTGACCTTCCGTGCTTAGGCAAAACCTCCGTACGCGGAGACGGAGGTACCCCATCCCAACCTTTACCTGTTTCATATGGATCGCCTTTCTCTGATGTTTCCTCCGCACAAACGGATGCCCGCTGCCACTTCGCCGTTTAGTTTTTTTTTTCCAAAGGCAAGCACGTACTTCTCTTTTTTCAGAAGAGCCAGTCCTTTCTTGCGCTCTCACATGTGGCAGTTATATCAAACAACATCGAAAGAAAAAGAAAAGAAAAAGCGTTCATGGACTCGCAGAGTGCTCATGACATCTTAATGTCGTTACGCGTACTAACTGTGTGTGTATGTGGAAGGGGAACGGGGGGCACGTGTCTGACGATGGCTACCGCAACGATTTTTAAAGAGCTGAAGTGCGCCATGACAGCTCTGTCCTTTCCTCTCATGAAGAGGGAGAGCGGTTGATACCTCCCGCCCCCCGACCCTTGACGTGGAAGCCAGAAAACAAAACGGAACCACAGAGAGTGAGTGGTCACTCCTACGCTATGTGCTCAGCGCAGCCTCGCAGTTTTACCGAGGAGGAATCTCCTCATTGCCTGAACACTCGGGATGAAGAGGGAGTGGCTGCGCACCATCCTGTTGGAACTCTCGCTAATCTTGTTCCCCATCTCCATTTCCCATCTTTGTGTCGTCTCTCCCCTGTCCTGTAGCGCCAATAAAGGGGAAATCAAATCGCACACCACGACGTACTTCCCTCATCACTGCGATGGGTTGCTGTGGAAGCTAGGACGACATAGCGAGCAAGCAGAACAACGGCAATCGGGGTGTCCACGGACCCAGCAAGAAGAAACATCCTCCACCGCCGCCCTACGCAGGCAAGAATGGTCCACCTGCAAGTGCTCAAGGCAATGGACCACACCCTCGTCCGTAGAACCTTCATCAGTCACCAGCGTCACCTCAAGCTCAAACATTTCTCATGTAGAGATGTACTTGCACGCTCCTAACTTACTTGGAAGCAACATGACATCGACTTATTCCTTGTCGTAAACACACAAAAAAAGAGAATTGTTGATATCCACCAATTTCGAACTGTTCGCTTGTTATTCTATCTTGTTTCTTGGCACCGGCTCACTCTCACACTCCTATGAGATTCCAACTGCTTCTATTCTTTTCTCTTGAACCCCCTTGTTGTGTTATTTTGTTTTCCTCCTTTCTTGCTCGGAGCTGAAATCTAAGAGATCTACGCAGGGAAGACTTCCACTGATCGTCGTCGTATCTTTCCTGATTCCTTGACTCCACTCTTCTCTTAACATTATCTTATCTATTCTTTCTATTTCCTTCGTAGTTTTATGTATACCCAGAGATGAATCAGAAAAACGAGAATGCAACGGGTCACGTACCGGAGAGGTCGTTTGGCCTCCAACGACTTTTTCCTTACACGCCGCCGTCTAGAGGACTGATGCGTGGCGGCTCCATCGGTGATGTGCACGAACGACGCCAAAGCAAATGGAAACAACAATAGGGAACGGTTCTTGTCAGTCAACTCTTCTTTACGCATCCTGGTGCCCCCTTCCCCATCTTCCGTCCCTCGAAAGACAGACTGTGCGCTTGGTCCGCACGACGCAACTCGCTCGCGACGGGTTTCCTCATTCGTACGTGTGTACACACAAATTCCGAGCTGTCGCACGAAGATATCCGTACATACCGTAAATAGTCTTTCTTCTAAAAAAAGGAACCGGTACAAAGGCGATCCAAGCATGGGTTGTAACAACAGCAAAGCCAAGGAAGGCCGTTCTGCTACGGACGCGGCGGGTTCGAAAGATGGCGCGTTTCCGACCACCGTGAAGGACCAGGCCGCTGCCTTTGAGCGGGAGCTCACGGGTGAACGGAAGGTCATGGAGCGTGATGACCCCGAACCACAATCCGCCAACCATTCTGGTGACGGCGCGGCAAACACGAGAGCTGTGACGCGCACGCTCCCTTTAAATCCTCTCGCGGTAGAACTCGCACGGCAATACAGGCGTCGTCGTGATGCCTTGCTGGAAGAACGGGCGCGCGAGGCAGGAGCCGTCAGCACGCAGCAGCTACAGGAGCGACAGGAGAAGCGGGAACGTGTCTTGGGCGATCGGGCGCCTGCAGTGGATGGCGGTCACCTTGCCAGCGGCGGGGTAGACAGCAATGACGCGGAGGGAGATGTGCCGCCGACGCAGGAGGCCTTTACGGTTCTTGCGAACGAACGCGCGGCGGATGCGGTGGCGGTTGGCTTTGACCCCGACAAGGTTGCTAAGACCATGAAACTGTTCCCCGCTTGGGTAGCACGCGATGTGTACACCGTGAATCGCCACCTGACTACCGAGGTTCCTGGGACCCGAGGGAACACAAAGGCCATTTCTTCTCCGCAGCGTACCACCGATGGTAACCAAGCGTGGGACTGTGAAGTGAAGCTTGAGCTGCGCGGTGCAGACAGCGCCGCGGACGTTGCATTACAGCAAGCGGTGAAGGCGCTCGACGCACGCATCGAACGTGAAGCTGCGGAAAGAAAACGTGCCCCGCAGCCATCACCACCAACGGAGCAGACTGCAGAGGTCACAACAAGGAAGAAACAGAAGCAAACGGGCCGTGACGCACCAAAGGAAGCAGGCACCAACGACCCCCCACCATCGACGGTCTCGACAGGCAGCGGCGTGCTCTTCATCAACGCTGTCTTTGTGTTTCAAGTAGACGGCAGCTACGATCGCAAACAGCCATGGCAGATGGAGGTGTGCTTCTTCTTTCAGCACGCATCATGAAGTAGGCGGCCTGAACTCTCTGTTTCCTCCCTCTCTCTCTCTTGCATGACCTTTGATCTGACCATGGAATCCACAGAGGCAATAAAGGGGTCTCTGGGGATAACGTGGCTGTTGGGATACTAATTCTTCCCCACACCGAATCCTTCTCCTTACTCTACTACTTATGCTGGAAGTGACTCCATCCCCTCTCACCTCTTTCTAAATGAACCACCAGAAAATAAACAGACGGAACTTACGAGTCAGAGAGAAGCAGAACAAGGATGCATGAATCCTGGCTTCAGACGGGCACAATGTCCACACGATTTCCCCTGAACCGTTCCCCACGTTGTGGTTCCTTCGTTCTCGTCCTGCACATCCAAAAAACAACCGGTACCACAGTCACCCATTCGTCGCTAGCACACTTTCATAGAAAACGAGAGAGAGAGAGTGAAATTGAGTTTATCTCAAGCAAACAGAAGACAATCAGCCGCAACCATGAGCGTCACCACGTACCCTGCTGGCACCACGCTCAAGGATGTGGTCCACTTCCCCAGTGACCTCGAGTACAACCAGGCGACTTACCTTGGTCGGTTCCGGCATTTTCTCTCCATGACCGATCCTGCCACCCTCCTCACGTCCCCGACCAAGCTCGCTGCCTGTGAGGCGCTCGTCGCCCGCGTCGATGCACGGGACGCTGGCTGGAAGGACATTCCCGTGGCCGAGTACGTTGACGCACGCAAGCGGGTCCGGGCGATTGTGCATCCCGAGACCCACAAACCCATTCTGCTGCCCTTTCGCTTCTCGGCCTACGTGCCCATGAACTTCTTCAACCTCTGCGGCATGCTGCACCCGTCCCAGCAGACCCCAATGCGCGCCATGTTCTGGCAGTTCAGCAATCAGACGTACAACGTGGGGTTCAACTACTGCAACGGCAGCGGGAAGGACGGCCTGCCTCCCCACGAGCTCTTCACAGGCTACTGCCTGGCCACGCTGACGGCCTGTGGGCTCTCCTACGGTCTCTCGAAACTCGCGGCCCCCACGGAGTCCGCCTCCACGGCGAGCACGAGCAACAACGGCAACGGCAGTGGGAGTGGCTCGTCACGTCTTGGCGCGGCGGCTGCTCGCTCTGCACGGCAGCGCTTTCTGCAGCTCATCATTCCGTACACAGCGGTGGCTTGTGCGAACATCGCGAACCTCGCCGTCATTCGGTTCCGCGATGTGCTCACGGGCATCCCTGTGCAGGACGTCGAAACAGGCAAGGACCTGTGCAACGGTGAGCCGTCACCGCGTGCGGGGCGCCTGGCGGTGGCGCAGGTGGCGCTGAGCCGCGTGATGATTCCGATCCCGCTCATGCTCCTGCCTCCCATCTTTCTCAATCGCATCTTTGATCCTGTGCGTGGCATTCCGTTTCTTGTCAAACACCAAAAGACGTTGTTTATGCCAGTGAACGTGGCGACGCTGGTGGCGGTGCTGACGGTGGCGCTGCCACTGGCGATCGCCGTGTTTCCGCAGCAGACCGTGGTGCCCACGTCGTGGCTCGAGAAGCGCTATCAGGAGGTCAGCAATGCCAGGGGCAAGCCAATTGAGTCTGTGACGTTTAACAAGGGCTTGTAAGAGGGGTACGTCCAAGGACGATGGTGCTGCTTGTGTCGCTTCCTACCTCGTAAGAGTGGTAGGAACATCGACATGTCGTTGAATGGTAAGAATCGTAAACACCCGCACATGCGGTAACATGACAGGAGAAAACAAAGACAGAAGTCTTTGTGTGCTTTTTGTCTTAATTCACTCTGTTTCTCCTATGAATGGCATGATAGAATGAAGCGAGCATCATTCTGGTGATGGGATCAGGGACGTCGGCCGTATCCTCATTGCGCGACCTACGCGTTTCACTTCATGCAACTCCACGAATTAACTCCTACCTTCCCTACCTACCTTTGCTTTGTCAGGCCACTTGTGTGTTTTCCTGTTTTATGGCATTTGTTTTTGTTTTTTCTTCTCTCTTCACAATAGCACACAACAACGTCCACGTCTGTCCTGCTTGTTTCTCAACAAGCCACACGACTCCTGAACGCTTGCCAAGAGCGTCTTTTTTTTTCTTTTTTTCCTGTGCACTCCTCCTTTTTTGGAGGTGCTTTTCCTTTCTCATAAATTCTCATAAATTCTCATAATTTTCTTTTTCATAGATACTCAGAGGAACTTTTCAAGAAGAAAAAACATAGAAAGCGTGAAGAGGCTGCCGTCTTCTTTATTTCACTTTTTTCCTTTTTGGAAGCAACTGCGCGGACGATGCGGTGTTGCGGAAGTCAGCGACCGCGCGAGCCCGCCGGCACCGCCACGTGCGACCGCCTCCTCACGGGCCAGAAACTTATCGGCGTTCCACAGTCCCTTAATGACGCCTGCTTCAACACCCGAACCTCTGACAACAGCTACTCGCACGGTACGACAGCGTTGTCACGGGCTTCAGCGGATGGAGCAAGGAAAAGTGGTGCCTCTCACAGCACGGAAGGACTTCTTCCGAACGACACCCCTCCGACGTCTCCACCTCGATGCAGGAGACGTGCTGCTTCCTCTACGCACTGGGCTCCTCAATCAGACAGCAGCCAGGTACGGGAGCTTCTACAGCCATCCGCCTCTTCTTCACTGCGGCACCTAAACCCCAGAGAAACGAGGGCAGACGCTCCTGCTGCGCAGGATCCCCCGGCAAGAGCTGGAAATGGGCAGCGCAAATGCCACGGGACAGCGTCTCCTTGTGGTGCAGCCCATCAGGGTCATTGGTCCTGCCACGGTTGCGATCCCGTCATCTCAAGCGATGAGTCTCTTGAAGATACACGGAAGCACGCGTGTGGGTGCAGGACATGCCGCTCACGAAGTCGCTCCTGCTCCCGCGGGAGGCTTCGATCATCTTCATCTTCGTGCAGGCGAGCGTGCCACAACCACGGCCACCCTTCCCGTCGCGCAGACAGCGTTGACAATCCGTACGCGATCTACGACAAGAATCGCTACGCAGATCGCCCGTCCACGACTGAGGATCGTCGTAGTAGCGTTGACGATGGGCCTCGCACAGACTTTTGGCGGCAAACCCAAACGGCGAAACGCATGGCAGCGCACAATCAATCGGCATCGGTGTGCTCGTCGTCAGCTGCTGCCAGCGCCACCGTGGTGGATACATCGGCGTGCATGACCTCGTCATCCATGGTGGCGGACTCGTCCGCGTCGACAGATAGCTCCCTCACGCTGGACGTCCCCACGGCACGCTACCTGGACACGCCCCGAGTCGTGCACGCACCACGGAAACAATCACGACCCCCATCCTCTGCTCCTCCCGTAACCAACAAAGCGGATCCTCAGCCGCTGGCACGCAGCCACAGCGGTAAGAGCTCAGAGTGCAAAGAGACACAACGCGACGCAGCTCCTCTGAAACAACCAAACCGTGTGCGCTCCCCACGGAAGGAGGATGCAGACAGGAAAGCTGAGAAACGAACTTCCAGCGAAGTATCGAAAAAACAGAGCTTTGATCCTTCACGCCGAGAAGAGACCCTTCGGAAAGAATTCGCGTCGTTGTGCACGTGCTACTGGAAGACGTTTCCTGAATTGCCGATGCCCATCAACCCGGCGTCGCACGCGCCGTCATGCCCAGCGCACACCATGCAAGAGAAGTACGAAGCGTTTGTGCGACGCGAGGCGGGCAGCGCATCGAGCGCATCCCAGACGTCTGCTTCCGATCTCGACGAGGACGATGGTGAACATGACAGCAGCGAGAAGCGGGCGGCCGCGTCAAGCACAGAGTCGTGCTCGCGCTGCGGCTGCTTTGACTGCTGCTGCGCCTGCTGTCGTGGGGGACACAGAGTCACCACGGAAACGCATGCCTGCTGTGCGCGCTGTGCGGCGGAGCGCCTGTCACGACGACAGCGGAGGGCACGAGCATCCAGTGTGCGGAATAACCCGCAACGACAGCAGCAGACAGCAGGTGGTTCACGCAGCGCTGTGATGGGAACCGCGAAGCGACGCACCGTGTTTGACGTCCTAACCGAGCGTCAGGCGGCTGCCCTCGCGGCCTCGTCCACCGCCCCAAACCCTCCGAAGACGTCTGACGCCTCCGACCCTAAAATAGGTACCGAGGAGAACTCCCCAGAGGCCACCGCGTCAGGCCGCAAGCACTCACCCCTTCACGAAACGCGCACCAAGGCGGGACTGGCCTTCGTGGTACCACCCGGTCCTGGAGCGTACGACGTTGCGACGGCCTACGCGCGCACCTCGGCCACTACGCAAGCACGGCAAACGACCATTGGCAAGGCCGTGCGTCCCACGGATCGCAAGGACCCGAAAGCGGACCTTCCAGGACCTGGCGATTACAACCTCGCTCCCCCTCTCGTCCCCATCGCGGGTGCCCGCAAGGCGGAGGGAGGAGAGAAAGAGGGTAACGCAACCGATACCCACGCGCCCGGTGAGGCACCGTACAAGCCACCACCGCAGGCGCCCGCTCCCTTCTACTCTTCTAGCGCGCGGGCCCTCACCTACGGCGTCGCCTCCCCACATTTGAAGCGTCCGCTGCCCACGGAAAAGGAGAGGGACGGAGAGCGGCTGGTGAGCACCAGCCCAGGCCCTGGTGCGTACCGCCCCGAGGACGCCTTCCCGCAGGAGGCACGCGCCGCACGGCCCCCGGCCTTTGGCTTCCCCAAGGCCCCGGCAGCGGCGTCTGGTGTGGCGGCGGTGAACCCTCCCGTACCCGTCGTCTTTGGCCTCAAGCAAAGAGACACCTCGCCCGGTCCCGGCGCGTATGACGCTCGCACCGGAACAGAGCTGGGTGCCCCTGGGAGCAGCCCGGCGGCCGTCATCCCACACGCGGCGGAAGGCGCGTCTGGCCACCGCCGCACCACGCTCTCCCCGAATGCCAACGTGAACCTTCACAACGGAAGTGACACCGCCGTTTATGGGGATGTGGGTACCGGCACCAGTGTCGGCCCTGGTAGCTATGCGGCGGAGGAAGCCTGGACGTACACCCACGGCGGGTCGTACGCGGCTACCTTTGGTCACAGCCCCCGCCGCCTCGACGATGTGCATTCGCTGGAGGTGGGACCGGGCGACTACGACGCCGATGCTGCCGCGCTGGCGCTTAAGTTTCCGCAGTCCCCGCAGTGGAGCATGCGCGGAACAAGGCACCCGGGCAGGAGCCTCACAGACGCAGTCGCAGAGACGTCCCTCTTGCCTGGCCCTGGTGAGTACATGCCGCTGTACTCGACACAGCAACCTGCCTTACCTGGGTACTACTTCGGTACTGCCCCTCGTCTGCCCAGCAGTCCGCAGGACACTGCGACCAACACGGAGGGTGCCGCAAACGGCGCCGTTGGCGTCGCGGTAGCCGAGGGATTTCACAGTGACGCGTGGCACAACGTACCAGGTGCCGGCTGGGTGACAGCGGCCCCACGCGTGACGCACTTTGCAGAACTGGCCCACCGCAGCGCGGCTTCTGGTGCCCCTGGGCCTGGTGCGTATGCGGTGACATACGACCCTGTTGAACCCCGCGCGCCGACTGCACTGCTCAACGGAACTGCACCTCGTGACGCGGGCGGCGCACATACAGGTGGTGCTTTTGTAACGTCAGAGCGGGGCTTCATCCCAGGCCCTGGCACCTACGAGGTGGAGGCGACGCTGGCAGCACTGGAGCATCGCACAGGTGCCGTCATTGGCTCTGCACCGCGCCGTGTCGGCGTGCTTGCGGCAGGGATGGACCTGGACACAAATGCAGGCCCAGGGAGCTATGAACTACCGAGACCAGACGTAGGCCCGGTCTATTCCTTCCCCCGCGGTGCGAAAGCTGTCAACGATGGCGTGGGTGGTGGCCGTGTCGACTTGGAAGTGCCTGGTCCTGGTCTCTACAACCTTGGGGAGGCCCTGGACGCGTCGTCTGCGCAGAGACGCGTGCCCAGTGCGATCCTGGCCACGACAGGGCCTCGGTTCACCCCGTCAAGTGGGAATGAGGAAGAGGAGAAAGATCAGTTCCCGGGGCCAGGCGCATACAGCCCCGACAACACCGTGCACACAGCCAGAATACCCGCCCCTGTGTTCGGCACCGCGCCGCGCCTGCTCGTCGATGAGGCGGAGCAAAGGAAGCGGGAGGAGTTCCGCAACCTGGGCCCTGGCAGCTACGAGCCCCAGGACGAACCCACGGCGGGGGGAGCCCGTTTCGCGCAAGCGCCACGCTTTGACGAAGAGGTCTTCACAGCAGGGGATGGCGGTGCATTGCCTGGCCCTGGTGCGTACGAGACAGGGTCATATTATCGGTACATGGACGGCCGTCAGGAGAGCTACGGCGTCGGAGGTAGCGTCGCGGTGGCTGGCACGGCACCCCGGCAGACGGAAGCCGCTCGAGCCGCTGAGGGACGCATGGACGTGCCCGGCCCAGGGGCATACATGCCGCAGCTGAGTGCCGTGCAACGCGCCCCGCACAACATCACGTTTGGTAGCGCACCGCGTGAGGGGCTGTCTGGTAAAGACGCACACGAAAACGCGAACATCGGCCCTGGTTCGTATGATGTCTCTCGGTTGGCGTCGTCGCCGTGCCCGCCGCGCGTGGTGTTTGGTTCTGCGCCACGTGTGACGACAGCACAGGAGGCTGCTGCCACAGCTGAGGCAACGGGCAACATGGGCCCGGGGACCTACAGTCCGCACGAGCTCCATTCGATGGGCGCAGGCGCGCGTGCAGCCGTGTTTGGAAGCGCACCGCGTGACGCCGCGGCAGATGGCCGAAAACACGACGAAGGCATTCCAGGCCCGGGTACCTATGAGGTGTATGTTGGGAAGGACGGACGCTTGCTTTGGCGTGACGTCAAAGGGCCTGTCACGTTCGCCACAGGCCCCGCGCGCTCCACGGTCGGCCACGAGGCTGACGCCAACCCAGGACCTGGGTCGTACTTGCCCCTCGTGGACCGCGACTCCATCGCAGGAGGCGTCGGTCGCCGCGGCGTTGTCTTCGGTACCGGTCCCGGCCATCCACTCATCGAGGCAACGGATAGTAACGGTGAAGAGGGCGGAGGCACCTCGTCAATGGTGGGTCCTGGTGCCTACGACGTGAGGGACACGTTACGCCACCCGCAAGCACCCTCGTACTCGTTTGGCAAACCCAGTAACCTGGCAGGACACGAGGGAGAAGGCGGAGAGCCCACTCCTGGCCCGGGGGCGTATCTGCCCGTCGTTGGTTACGGCGCCAGCTCGGTGGTATTACCTGCCCACAAGGCCGTTTCGTTCGGCACGAGCGCTCGCTTCCCGGAGGAGGCCTCGTCGGCCGGTGCTGACGGATTGTCGCCACACGGTGATGGCCATGGCGTGTCGTTGGAGCCTGGACCTGGGTTTTATTCACCCACGTACCAGCTCGTCGAGGAGCGGCCACCTGCAGTGCACATGGGCACGTCGCAGCGTCAACCGGCGTCTGACGATGCGGCCCGATTGGATAGCGACGGCAGGAGCCTCTACCCTGGCCCAGGTACCTATGCCCCTGCGGTCACCTCCAAAAGCAAGACAGAAGGTCCGTCCGTCGTATTCCCCACGGCCCCTCGCTTCCCGGCCGAATCGACGTCGGCGAGCCATGACCCCTCTGGTGCGTCTGGAGATTGCTACGACGTCGCACGCGCGCAACACGCCGTCCTGCCGAGCGCCCCCGCCTTTTCCTTTGGCAAGGCTGGGGTCGCCCTCTGCGCGGATGGCTCTGTGCAAGGGACAATGGGTGCTGCGGGGACCGCGGCAACAGAGGCGACGCCGGGTCCTGGGTACTACGAAATCACGCGGGAGGGCACGATGCGGTTGATTTACCCTACAGCACCGGTGGTACGCTTCGGCACTGGCCCACGAGACGCAAGGACGGAGGAAGGTGGGGACGGGCAAGGCAGTGGAAAGGGAAACGCAACGCCTGGTCCAGGTTCGTACGCAATGCCAAGGACGTTTCCGCAAGGCCCACAGGTGACCTTCGGCACAGCGCCGACAGGACGCGCCAGGACAAACGAGGAAGTCGGAGACCAAGACCCGCAACCCGGCCCGGGGAGCTACACCGTTGTGCTGCCGCAAGACGGGCCCGCCTTTTCATTTGGTACTGCACGCACAGCGTTTGGTGAGAGCACCAGCGCTGCCGCCGTCAGTGCAGCTGGACCCGGTCCTGGCGACTACGACGCACATCACCACACCACGGTGGGTCGTGGCGGCCCTGCCATCTCGGTCCCCCGCGCTTCACGGTTCCCTGCCCCAGAGGGCGATGGCGGCGATGGCGCTGAGGCAGCGATTGGCCCAGGTGCGTACGACATCTCTCTGGCCAGCGGCCCCGCCATCAGCTTCCCCAGAGCTCCTCGTGAAAGCCCGGACGACACGCACGCCCGCGACTTGCCAGGTCCAGGCCATTACACGCTCCCTTCGCTGCATGAGTCAGCCGCCAAGGGACCGGACGGCGGCGTCGCACTGCGGTACACTGCAGGCAGATTCCCCACCTCACAGGACACTGCGGGCACTGGCACCGACGTCGGACCCGGTGCGTACGCACCAGAACCCGCTTCCCGGCACACGCGTAGCGGCCCCTCTTTCCCACAAGCAGAGCGCTTTCCCACGGCAGCCCCGGAAGCTGCGACGGAGGGCGACCCCGGGTTGTATGACATTCCACTGGCCTTGCGTGCCATTTCAGGGAACGGTCGCGCGCCTGTGTTCGGCACTGCTCCCCGCGATCCCTCGGTGCCTGCCGACGCCTCCGATCGTCCCGGTCCGGGGTCCTACAACCTAGGCGGTGTGGTGGGTAAGGACGGCCCCGCGTTCAGCATGACCGCACGACGGCCAGACGGAACGACCAGCGAGAGGGAGGAACTCCCCGGACCAGGAGCCTATGCCGTGCAACATGGGGGTGTTGGGACAGACAGTCGCGCAGCGATCATGCTGGGACGGCACGATGCCGGCGAGGGCACCGCTGCTTCCACTGTGGGCCCAGGTGCCTATGACGTGGCAAATGCCCTCCGCGCCTCACAAAAAGCGAGCCCCGCTTACACCATGACTGGGAAGCCTGATGACAGACGCCATGCATCATCTTCTAGCCATGGTGATCACCCAGGGCCAGGAGCGTACGACAGCACCCGTGCCCTCGACTACCTCCACGGCACCGGTCCTGCCTTTTCACTGACAGGCCTCCCGCGCGAGCGGCAGGCGGGGGAGAACGAGGCTGGGCCGGGCCCTGGCGACTACAGTGTGCCTCCCTTCTCTAGTCACGTTCCGGCCGTTTCCTTTGGCACGAGTCCGCGCATGGTCGGCCCCCTTGGGACTGCTTCCGCGTCTGACACGACAGGCCCAGGTATGTACGACGTGACGCTACCTGCGTCTGGCCCTGCCTACTCGTTTGGCAACGCCCCACGTCTGACTCCCGCTGGTGAGGGCGACGGCGGCATCGGTCCTGGAGCCTATGATACCAATGCCTCTCTTGGTCAGCCGAGTATCCTGAAGGGATCACCGGCGATTTCGTTCCCCAAGGCACCTCGGATGTCCGTGACGCACGACGAAACGGCCGGGCCCGGGCCTGGTGCGTACTCCTTGCCCGGCCGCGCCGATCACACGGAGTGGTTCCGCGGAAAGCTTGGCCCCTCTTTGGGCATTGGCAGCGGCGTGGCCGATCGCGACGGGTACATGCCCTATGTGGACATGGATATCCCTGGGCCCGGCAGCTACGATCCGTACCCCGCGGCAGGCAGCGGACCTGCGCCGTCCTTTGGCTTCGGCGACCGTTGGAGCATGGACGCACACAGGGAGGGGCAGACGCAGCCAGACGTTGGCCCCGGGGCGTACTATTCACCGTACGGAGATGTCGGGTACCCCGGTGGGTGTGGGGTCGCCAGGGCTCCCTCTTTGGGCATCGGTGCTCGCCCAGACCCGGTGCCCCCGCATGCGCGCGACACCCCCGGCCCTGGGGAGTACTACCGACCAGACGTTCATCGTGGCGGCGTCGGTGCAAGCTTTGGCATCGGCGCGCGCCCGCCTCTGCGGCCCGTGAGTGAGACACCTGGCCCGGGAGAGTACCACCGACCCGACTATTCGATGGGCCAGGGTGAGAAGGGCGTCTCCTTTGGCATTGGAGAGCGGCCCCCCTTGATGAGGAACACGAGCACACCAGGGCCTGGCACCTACTTCCACCACCCCGTGAACGGTGACGGCCGTCATGACGCACCGCGCACACCCTCATTTGGTATCGGTGAGCGGCCTCCTCTGGCACAGCCGACCGACACTCCCGGACCCGGATCCTATTACAAGACGCCCACATATGACACGGACGCCACAGGAAGAGGACCTTCCTTTGGGTTCGGGGAGCGCCCGTCTCCGGTCACCAACGATTACCCTGGCCCCGGCGAATACTTTCGCGGCATCCCGTCCACCACAGGCCACCCTCAGCACGCCCAACAACCCCCTTCCACCCTGCCTGGAACGTCCTTCGGTCTTGGAGAGCGCACCATGAGCACTGCCGCGTCCGCAACTCCCGCGCCAAACGCGTATCAGCCCACGTATCGCTGGAGCGAAGGCGCCGACAAGCCAACCATTCCCAAAGCCGAGCGGTTTCCCGCGCCGGACAGCGCGAGCACCCCAGGCCCGGCGACGTACCAACGCGACCTTTCCCTGGGGTACACCTCAAAAAGCGGAGGCGTCGCGGACAGAGAGAAGGAACGTGGCCGTCAGGTGCGGTTTCACTTGCCAATGTCCACGAACCCGTCAGACACGGTTGGTTCAAACGGAAACGACGATGCTGCGGTGCTGGCTCGTTTGGCCAAAGCAGGGTACCCGGTGAAGGGAAAGCCGTAGCGCGAAGCATCCTCCCCCACTTGCTCTTATCCACCCAGGTAACGTTATTTCCCTTTTCCAACTGTGTGCGTGTATTGTTTTTTCTAATCAACGGCAGACGAGAGGTTTGCCTTGCGTGAAACTGCGTAGACGTATCCTCGCCCCTGCGTCAGAGGGTTGCCTTCTGTCGCTTACGATTCCGCACCACCTTGTGTATCATGCTCGCAGCGCCATATAGAGGTTTACAAACCATAGAAGCTTGTGATTGGTTCCATCACTTCCCCTTTCTTTCATGCCTCTTTTCCTTTTTCTCTCTTCTTCTTTTCTCTCTTTGGATCTTTCGTTTGCCCTCCCTTTATTCGACGAGTTCCCTGACAGACGTGATCTAGAGGGTCGTACTATTGCAATTCACTGAACGAAGTATCACTGAAGACACGAAAAAAGGAGCTGCGGACAGCATTTGGGACTGAGAATGGGCGTGAAGGTGATGGGACGTGTTTCTTCCTGTCACAAAACCATGAGCACATTGGCGGTCCACAGGATCGACCTGGGTGCAGGAAAAGATCTCATGCTGTGATGATTGGTAGCGCTGATACTGTTGATATGTATTTGAGTAACGACACCTCTGCACTCTGTCTTCCTCCTCTTCCTCCGCACGTAGGTACAACTGACTTTCTTTTCTTACTAGACGAGCCTGCAGCCTTTCAGGAAAGGCTTACAGCGCTCCAAGCATTACTTTTTTTGAAGTACATCACGTCTCTTTTCGGTTATCACAGAGCGTTCCAATTGACCTTCACTGCCATCTCTCGAAGAGCAAGAGGACATTGCTCCAGTCACGCCTGGCCTTTTTTCTTAGATTTATTTATCATATTGTTTTTAACCGCTGACGTCCCCGACGTGGCGCCGATTGACTGCTCGTGTGTGACGTCTTGGAAAACACTGTCTTTTTTTGTTTCCCGTCACACAAGCAGCTTTCGACCTCTCTCTCCTTATACGTGAATTATACCGTTTGTGTGTCATCATCTGTCTATTGTCATTAGGCGGGGGATTTCACCCTGTGTCTGACTTCCTACCTTTGCCATTATTCTTTCGTGATTGCGCTAGATTATCTTTTTTTTTTAAATTCCTTCGTGGGTCTTCTAGACACCTTTACCTCGCCGTAACCCTTCCATCACCCCTTCACGGACGAGTGTAACGCGACGCCTCGCCATGAATAGCAGCAACACGATGCGGTCGGTATCCCCCTCGGGCGGCAAGGCACCCCCTGGGGCTGTGAGGATGAAAGGACCGCCGGGCGCCTTTGTCCCGGGTTCGAAAAAGATGATGGTGCCACCGCCCGGTGCGAGCACCAGCTTCCTTGGTGGGAGCATGAACCCAGCGGGGGGCTCCCCCGGCCGCAGCGTCAGCGTCAAGGGCATGCCCGCCACGATGTCTGGAAAGAAGATGATGATGGTCCCGCCAGGCGCCAAAGGGCCCATGCCACCACCCCTAGGCAGCGGCTTCCAACGTCCCCCGCCACCCTCGAATCCTAACGCAGCATCCCTGTCGGCCTCCCTGGGTCCCGGACGGCCAGGGATGTCCATGGGGCCGACTGGAAACGCAAGCATGTCGTACGTGAACAGCCCTGGTCGGAGCAGCCGGTCTATGTCACCTGCGGGTGGAGCTCCTGGTGGCCGCGTCCCGGCCAACGCGTTGCGCCCTGCCTCCCCACAGGGTACCTCTGACATGGGCTCGCAGAAGCGCATGGTGCCGATGCCGGGAGTGAAGATGCCTCCCGGACAGGTGCCAGGGAAAAAGATGCCTGCCCCACCTTTCGGCAGCATCCTTGTCCACAAGGGCGCTCCAGGGACGGCAGCGGCCACGGCGTCTGCGTCCTCCCTGCATCCTGGGTTCGCGACAAGCAGTGCGCCATCCGTGTCGGGACAAAGTAGCGCCATGAGAGGCGCGTCCCCTGTGTCCTCGCGGCCAGTGTCTCCCCAGTCCTTCGTTGGCTCCGGCAGACGCAGCCCTTCTCCGGGCAGCCGTAGTGTGGTGCGGCCCGTTGCTTCCCCGGGGGGCTCATCTATCAGGGGTGGCAACCCGTCGAAGCTCCCGCCTGGGATGCTGATGGGTAAAGGAAATGCATTACTAGGCTCTCCTTCCGCCTCTCCGAGTGCGAAGGGCGCGGCTTCGCCTGGGGGAAGGGTGCTGGCCCAAGGCCCTGCACCGTCAGCGTCCGCAGCACCCGTGGCACAAGGGCCGCAGCGGGGTGGTCGCTCGCAATCCCTCTCCCTCGCAGGCGGTCACATGCCCTTACCAGGCGGCAGGCAGAGCCCCAGCGGCATGTCGAGCAGCGGCCTGGGACAGCCAGACGACTCCCCATCGGGACGGCGCAATGGAAACGCGAGTCATCGGTTCGCCCCCTTTCGACTTCTCCGTGCAGGCACCGACAGCGATAGCGATGATAACGGCAACACTAATGGCAACAGTGGGATGCCCGCACCCAGCCCACGCCGCGCCGCCTCACCGCCGATGAGCCTCGTGAGCGGCAAGAAGATGGTGCCCAGCCGTTCAGGGAGCCCCTCCTCCTTCGTGGGGTCAGGCTCACCATCTTCGGCCGCACCGCACCCGCCGTTTCAAATGCTCAACGGGAAAAAGGTGATGGTGATGGGCAAGGGGGGTGGCATGCCTCTGCCCGGGACCAAGCTTCCGCCTGGGGCGATCCCCATGCCGGCTGGTATGGCACCCCCTGCCATGATGGGCATGAAGAAGATCATGGTACCTCCGCCTTCCTCTGCGTCAGGTCGCGCGTCGCCAGTCCTGGGCATGTCCTTGAGCGGAGGTGGGATGACCTCGTCGATGCATGTGGATCCTGCCGCGCCGTCCCCCATGTCCGTGAAGGTGGCGCCCCACGCACCGGGACAAGGACTTCCCAAAGGGGTTAAGTGGATGCCAGGCAAGGGCGCTGCCGCTCCTCCAGGCGCGGCACCGATGCCCTCGATGTCCCAGTCCCCGTCACCTCTTGCGGAAACGCAGCGCGGGAACAGTCAGGGAAAAGCGGTCATGCGCGTCCCTGGCGCGACGGTGCTGCGTGAGGATGCCCCAGAGGTTGGGGTTGCCAAACCAGACAAGCCCAAAAACGCTGTGAAGCGCGCCAAGAAGACGAAGAAAGCGAAACCAGGTGCCGGCACCGGCCGCTTTGGTGCCCTGATGCTAGACGACAGTGACGAAGACAGCGAGGAGGAAGATGCGGATGAGGAAGAGGAGGAAGAGCTAGAAGAAGAGCAGGAAGGCGACGTGGTGGCCGACCCGGCTGTGCAACCCGACGCCGAAGGTGGAGAGGAGGACGATGGAGGGGAACCCCAGGCACCAGGTTATGACCCAGATCGTCGTCCCGGATCACCACCCCTCCCGTCACAGCCGACGGAAAGCTTTGGCTACGGACAAGGACCGGCACCACCAGCAGCATCCGCCTCCGCGGCCAGTCCTTTTTTGCAAGGCCTTTCAACAGGAGAGGGCACTCTCTTGGACGACGAACACAAGACGGGAAACTCGAATGGGGCGGTGGGGGAGAACCACTCGGATGGTGGCCAGACCCATGACGACGCACAAAGCAAGCAATCGGACGAAGCTCCTTCTCCCGCACCCAAGGACCCGAGAACTCGGCCCACCGCCCCTCCCTCTCCCACCCAGTCCGCTGGTAAACAGAAGAAGGGCGACCAGAACAGCGCACGACCACATGAAACCCTGAAGGAGAAGGCGAGCCAGAAACCGCGGGTCCCTCGACCACCCCCGAACACGGCGTCGTCGGGCAGGGCCAAGGCGCTGAAGGAGGAAGAGGCGACGCGTGCTGAGCAGGCCCGCAAAAAAGAAGAGGAGCAGCGTGCGCGGACGCGTCGCAACAGCCTGCTCGCTCGCCGCCGTACTTCATCCATGGCGTCCTCTGCACGCAGCGATGCGTCGTCGGGCACACAGGAGCGCGTGAAACCCAAGACGGGGAAGAGCGCCAGCCGCCCTCGTGCGTCGTCGTCGGCTGGGGCACACAAACACAGCGGCCGAAGCCCTCGCGCGGCGTCTCTGTCCACCTTGACAGGTCGCATGTCTTCCGCAACGGGAAGTGCGTCGGAAGCCGAAGGTTCCCGGAACGCATCGCGGACAGGGTCCGTCGACTCGCAGAAGAAAGCCGCTAAGAGGAAGCCTTCCGACGAAGGAAGAGAAACAAAGTCTCGCCCGCGGCGTCATGGACGCTCACGGTCTGAGTCTTCTGGTGCCTCCCAGAGGAAGCCTTCCTCCGGCAAGTCCGCATCCTCCTCCGTCACTTCGTCACCGTCTTCTGGAAGTCGCTCCCATCACCGTCGTCACCACCGGCACGCCTCCCCGGCGTTCGATGGCGTGAAAACCAGTGACCTATACCGCCTCTACAACCTTCTGCGCACAGGTGACGTGGCGAATGGCAAGGATGATGGTAGCCACGGAGGCCGACGGAGTGCAACACCCCAGCGCCGTCGTGGTGACAAGACGCGGCACCACGGGGGCCTGACTAGCGACGACGACGAGCACGACGCGCGCGGGGAGAGCTGGCTGCGACGTCGTCGTGACGGCACACCGCGTGGTCGTTCTCCCTTCTCCACGTCGCCCAAGGGTCGCCACCCGCCCTACGGTTCCCGTTCGCACGAGCGGGACCGCAGCACCGGCACCATTGGTTCCCCCGCTATTCCGTGGCGATACTCCAAGAAGAACCTAGCAGGCGAGCCCTTTGACCCGCCCACCCCTCTCCAACGTCCCCTCGGTTACATCAATACGGGAGGCGGTCGGTACGCGGCCGTGGGTGGTGGCAGTCCGTATGCACGGTCCCCTCGCCGTAGCAACGCCTCATCCGCACGGCAGCGTTTGCCACACCCCCGTGGCGCCCTGCTACACGACACCACACTGTCGTCCTCCTCCATGCCACCTGGTTCTGTCGCGGCGGCGAACGGGCTACTGCATAGTCCGAAGCGAGGCCGCGCTCGAGACGCAGAGGAGCTCAACGCCGCCCGGGCACGGGATATTGTAGGGGCCGTGCAGAGCGACCCACTGCCCCTGCACTCTCCGTCTCGTGGCAGCCCACGCCGCGACACGAACGCCTCCCTGCTGTCCACGAGCGCAGGAGAAAGTCCGGAAGCAGCCCATCCCTACTGCGTGTCGAAGCCACCACCGTACATGCGATTAAGCAAAGGGAAGGCGCCGTTCGACTATTTGGCGTCACCCGACAAGGACCTGGGTGCCACCCCTGGCGCTGGTACGTCCCTCTCCAACGGGACGGCGGCGGGGAAGGAAAAGAATGCCGAGCCGTCGCTTCTTCGCGAGGCGGGCCGTGCTCTCGACGCGTACTTGCGTCAGAAGCAAGAACTGGCTCGAGGCCGGCGGGACGGCTCCACTTCACCGACCCCTAGCGGCGGCGGTCACCTTCCGCGAACCGCCGAAGACGGGCCTTCCTTCTTTGACCAACTGTACGCCACACAGCACACCCATGCTGCAACAGGGGAATCAAAGCTAGACGGAGCCCTCAATACCCCCACGAATAGTCCTCGCACTAGCAGCAGAGGGCAAGATCGGCGTCTCGTCAGCCCTCTCCGGCACTCGGCGGACACCACGTCACGGCCCTCGCGAGAACAGCAGCAGTCGCGTGCGATCAGCGGAAGTGGCTCTGTCATTCGTGAAGCATGCACGCCGCTTCTTGTCGGCAGCGTCGATGACCCCGACGGCGGCCCCTGCTTCCGTCACCCGGGGGACTCTGCGGACAGCCGAGGCACTCTTTCTGCACGTGGGCCCTCCCCATCCGTCCCAAGCGCCGTCGAGGTGCTCTCGCGCGACCGTCTGGCGGAGCGTCACCACCCAACCGACGACCCCGCGGCGCCGTCAGCGGACTCGCTCTTGCGAGGGGTACCCCCCGCCTTGCCGCCAGACCCACTCACCACAAGCACCGCTCAAGGCACGGACCCAAGAGTAACCTCGGCGGCCTCTCAGAGGATCCCACGCTATGCCCAACCCCGTGCCTCGAGTGCGCTCCAGAGCCGTCGTTCAAGCCCCCCAGGCGGCCGCCGTACAAGTGGACACGCACTGCTGTCGCCGCCGCGGCCGTCTTCGCAGCAACGCGCGCGGTCCTCCTCCGCACCAAAGGCCTTTACCAAGGCTACGGCCAACCGCCTCTCACGCCCGGCCCACGTGGCGGTGCCTATCACGGGTCTGTCGTCCGGCGGGGGCGGGGGTGGAGGACGCCGCGATGGCAACGTGCCACTGGTGCCTGGCGTGGCCGCCGAGAAGCGGATGGAAACAAAGAAGTGGCTTGACGAGGTGCTCTCCTCCATCGCAGCCGCGCCGCAGGCCAGTGCCGGTGTGAAGCCCACAGGCCAGCGCACGCGCACGTCGGCGGACGGCCACACGATTCTTGTCCCTGCACCAGGGACGGAGTCCCCGCCGCCACCCCTGTCCGCGGGCGGAGACGAGTCGGCTGAGTCCCCTGCCGGGAAGAAAATCCCTATTCCGCTTGTCGACTACCGCAAGGATTTCCGCCCCCTCACCGCCAATGGCCACGACGGCACGCCTCGTCCGCATCTTCTGCGTCAGCTGGATGCGGCCAGCAAGGCGATCGCACCACCCGAGGGCCCTCGAAGGCATGTGCAGACCATTGACTTCAGTCGAATGCAAGGGGCTCGCTCCCCGGCCGCGCCCACCTCCCCTGCCCGCAGCAGCAAAGGGTTCAAGGACACCACATTGAACACTTCACCGCGGAAGGAGGTGCCTCTGCACGTCGGCGCACCCGCGGATGGTTTACCCTTCGAGGCCTACTCCACCATCAAGGTGAAGGACCCGCAGATGCCTTCTGCGTGGGCACGCGCGCCGCCGCGGGATGGCTTTGACTTCCTCCCCGGGAAGCCGGTGGTCCGCAAGGTTGTCTCCGCACGGTCCGCTGCTGGCAGCCACATGGGCGCGGGTAGTGAGCCTGCGAACGACCATGACAGCAGCCACGCGAGTGGACGTCCTGAGGTGCGTCTTGTGCAAGAGGTCTGGCTCGATGAGCACAAGCAGCCGTACATCAAGATCAGGGAAATCCCATGCGGCGAGGCGGCCAAGGCTCAGCGTTTGGCAATGGAGCGGCTGTCGAAGCCACGACCCATTTTCGTACGCGCAGACGAGGTGGAAAGGCCGACTGTGTAATGCAACGCGCGGGTCGGATGCCGCTGCCCATTCTTATTCTGTGGAAAGGATCTTCTGCTCGTTCCGAGCTTTACAACTCGTTTGTGCGTCCGTGTACGCTTGTATCACTCACCTAGACCTCTTTTTTTTTCTTTTTTTTACTGTACAAGTACCAACTTTCACTGATCTATTTCCTTTTTTTTTTTCACTTGCTCTTCTGTGTTTCCAGCTGTTGCCAATTGCATTCGTGATACTCTCGCATCTGCACACCCAAAATGAAACCGTCGTGAATCAACATCAAGTCGGGGTGAAACGAAAAGCTTCAGGTTTGTGGTGGGGACTTCCTCTCTCGCACACAAGAACGGACTGACTGCACTCTCTCGCAAGGAGCCACTTTCGGGTGAAAGGAGTGCCCCGGTGTTCCGGTACGCTCTAAAGGGTGTGAGACCCCAGCACAGGACGGCCACCGTTGGCGCTTCTCCGGTTACACATAAAGAGAGGTGCGTGGCGTTATTTGATGTCCCCTTTGGACTGCTCAGTCGACCAGCGGCAGAGCGACGGGTGCATCATGTTTCTGCACATGGGTCCATCATGTCACCGCCGTGAATGCGTCCTCAAAATTAGTGATGCATATATATGTGTGTACGAATCTTTCTCTCTCTTTCTCTCTTCTTTGTTTCCTCTGCGATAGTAACACCGAAACGCTAATCCACTAACGTGACCGAATCGAACTCTCCTTTCTCTTTTAAAAAAGTAATAACACAAACCAAGCGTGGAGGGGACGACACCTAATTTTGTTTCCTCTTTAAAAAAAGAAAGTGGAAAAAAAAAAACTTGCATACAAGTTAGCTCTCCGCTTCTTTTTTTTTTTTTTTTTTTGCCGTGTCTCCTCCCACTCTGGTTTCGATTTTTTTTCCCCTCACCTTCTATAACCTTTTCTAGCCATCTCTCCCACGAGTTGACGTCTCGCTCCTTTTCGCAAGGAATAACTGTTGTTTTCTGTTGTTGTTGTTTTCCTTCTTACTTTTGTTTTGCTTTGCCTAACTAGCGTGCGCTAGGTCTCACAAAGAGGTCCTTTGGTCTTCCCCTGTTTATTTATTTATTTATTTATTTAAGGTTCATCTTCCCAATTTCACCTGTCCATTTTCCTCTGTGTTGATTCTCTTACTTGCTCCCTTTCCTCTTTTTTTTTTTTTTTTACAGTGGCTCTTTTTTTTCTCTCTTCAATTTTTCACTTTTTTTTTTTTAACTACTTCACCTCCTGTCACCTTCTGTTCTGTTACTGTCTTGTGTGTGTGTCCTCCTCCCTTCTTTGGAAGAGCCACAAGGCAGGCCGAAACGCCTGATAACTTTCACGTTTAATCAAAATTCGTTTAATCGTCCAGGCAACTTTATATATAAATATTTTGTTCTTGTTTTTCGAACGCACTTGCAAGAAGGGAATCAAAAAAAAAAAGTCTATCCGCATCCGCTACTGTTACCGCCAGCAGCAAAGAGAACGCTGACAACACCACACTTCTCGTCCAGCAACCATGTCCAACGAAGCAGAGACAGAGCCTTCCCCGTATCCGGCGCCGCCCGCGGCTGACGCAAGAGCTTCTGACGCGATTGTGAAGCGCAACACACACGATAGCGAAGACAACATGGATGACGTGCAGCCTGCCGATAACAAGACACATCACGCAGCACCCAAGGGGCTTTCCCATGCGCCACGTACCCACGCAGCCGCTGTTGCCGCACCCACAACGTCCAACACCACCGGGGGCTGCTACTACTACCCGTCCACCTCCACCTGCGACCAATCCTCTTCCACCCACACGGGCGCTGCCTCTGAAACGGTGACACCGCTCAGTGGGGATAGCCATGAAACCTCCCCTGCGGTACCCCTCTCCAACCCTGGCGAGCAAGCGAGTCAGACCGCGGACGACCGGAGCAACCAAGCCGCTGGCCCCTATGGGCCACCCTCCACGCCCTTTCAGGAGCCCCCTAGCAAACTTGTTCACCGGGAGGCGTCGTCCACGGCTCACGTCACAGACCTCGCCGCCGCCGCCGCCGCGTACGAGGCCAGTACTCACGCCAGTGCCAACGCAGGTTCAGTAGCGCACGGGGCCAACGGTGAGCGTGCACCGAGTCGTCAGCGCAAGGCACCCCTCGACACAAACATCCGCCGCGGCTCGCACGCGGCGAAAGTTAACGAAACGGGTGTGGCAGACGGCACCGCGATCCCCTTCTCTTCCTCCTCTTCCGCTGCAGTCATCCCGCACGATGTCGTTGCCGCCGCCGCATCCGTCATTGCGGCGACGACGAGCACCCGCCGGAGCACTCGCCTCGGGCTCCGGGCCAAGCACCACGACTCAGGGGCCTCCACCCAACGCGGGCGCAACCAACAACGGCGGGGAACCTACGGCGTCGCTGGTGCGCGCGCCTCTCTTAGTCACTCCACAGAGAACGAACCAGCCATAGAGGCCGGCAGCCGTCGCCGTGGTCGTCCGCAGCGCGATGGCGACGGCACGGACGACACCGACAGTAGTGAGTGGGAAGACGCCGAAGAGTGGAATATGGCTGTCGATGCGGAAGAACGGGAACGGGAGCGAGCTGCCGCTGCCGCCGCCGCGCGTGCCGAGGAGGAAGACCAGCAGGCCGAAGAGAAAGCAACTGCCGAGGTGAATCAAAGGGACATTGCTGGCAACGAAGAAGAGGGTGACGAGGAAGCCGTCGACGCTCCGACCACGCACGCGACGGTGCCTCAACCGCCGTCGATGGTCCAGTCGACCTACGTGGAGGCCCCCGCCGGCCAAGCTTCCTTTGTGCACCAGAAGCAGCAGGTCTTTCGCTCCTTTACAAAGAGCAGCGTGGGCGAGGGGCTGCCAGCAACGGGTGCAACGGCCGCCAGCGGGGTGTCGGCCCACGGCGACCAGAACAGCAACGGGGATAGCGCAAAGGCATCGCAGACACCGCCCTTGCTGTTTGAGCGCCTCGAGGCGCCCCTCGTCATTTCGCTGACCGAGTCCCGCTTCGCCCGTGCGGGCATTAGCCGCTTCGTGACGATGCTGTGCCTTCTCAGCAAAAAAGAGCCCATTCCCAAGTCCGACTTCCATTCTCACTGCCTGCCGCCCATGTCGGTGCACATGTACGTGGAGCGCATTGAGCGGTACTGCAACTGCAGCGGCGAGGCGCTCCTGTGCGGCCTGCTGCTCATGCTCAAGTACGCCTTCTTTTCCCACCACCCCGTCACCATCTACAGCGCGCACCGCTTGCTCATTACGTCTGCGGTGCTCGGGATTAAGATGCGCGACGACTTGTATTACAACAACCTCTACTACGCCAAGATTGGTGGCATTTCGGTTCGCGAGATGAACAAGCTGGAGATGCTCTTCTTGTCCAAACTCAATTGGGACATGGATGTGTGCCCCAAGCAGTACGCGCAGCTCCGCGGTATCCTCGGCAAGCTCACAGAAAACGTCCGAGAGAAGGAAGGCTTCCTCGCGCGCTTCGCCGACCAGCACCCGGAGGAGGTCGAGGCCTACGACGCCGACGCCATGGACGAAGCGAAGCTTGTGGCACCGCCCGCCAACGCCGCCGCCGCCGCCCCTGCCCCCACAAATCCTGCCTCGCCTGATGAGCAGCGACTCGCACGGATCGAAGGCGCGTACCGCCTCTTCTACTGGAACTCCGTGGTGCAGCCCTGGCTAGCGGAGCTGGAACGCCAGAACCACCACCATGCCACAGCTCAAGCCCAGGCCGAGCAGGCCGCCTGGGAGGAGGAGAAGGCCAAGTGGTACGACTACCGCCGTCGCGATGAGGAGGAGCTGCAGAGCTCGCAGGGCTCCTCGCGGTGGATGTCCCCCACCTCCGTGTCCAACATCCAGTCCGCATTTCCTGAACAAAGTCCATTTGCCAACAGCGAGGGCCTGGCCCTCCCATCCCGGAGCCACAGTGCTTCCCTCGTGCACGGCGGCCAGTCGCACAACATCTCTCACGCGATGCCCACAGCGACCTCCCACGCCACAGCGGGCGGGGCGAACACCCGGTACGCAAACTTTGTGTCGTACAACAACAGCAGCATGCTCCTCCACAATAGCAGCGGAGGTGGCTATCCGACCATTCGCGACGCCACCGGTGTGGCAGCCGTCAACGCCAAGCACACCGCGGGTTTCCGTAACGGGACTGGCAGCGGCCCGAACCCCTTAGCGCGTCCGACCAGCAGCCACGCAAGGCACCGCAACGCCAGCGCGCAGGAGAACGGCGTGGTGGGCAGGGCGGACGGCATGAGCAACGCTGGAGCGTACGGCTACGCCCCCCGTAGTCACAGCAACCGTGGTGGTGCGACGGCGGCCCATGGCGGGTACCCCTCGCAAGACGTGCGCGCGCCAAACTACACAAACAACGCTTCGGGTACGTCTGTCACCGCTCGCGCGAACGCCTTCCCGGCACATCCCGTGATGACGGCTGCAACGTTGCAGCAGCAGCAGCGTGGTAGTGGAAGCAATCTTTGCTCTCCCAGCGGCGTTGGTGGGAACGAGACGAGTGGCAACTTTGGTATTAGCAACCGGGCGGAGTCTGCTTCCGCGCCGGGTGTGGTGCTCTCGGAGCAGCAGAAGGACAGCAAGGAGTCCTCTACGGAGAAGGTCACGACGCCGTCGTCAAAACTCAATATTAACGCCCAACCGTACCAATACGTTAGCCGCCGTCAACAGCAAAAGGAGCTCCAACTTCAGCAACAGCAGCAACAGCAGCAGCAGCAGCAGCAACAGCTCACCGTAGCCGAGATCAAGGGCGGTGGAGATCGCAACGACTTCTACTCTAGCCGTGGCAGTGCGTTAGGGGCACGCAAGCCCTCCAGCGCGTCCCTCACGGGCACCTCCTTCCGCCCGTCCAACGGACAGAGCGGATCTTCGCCGACACCATCTCAGGTGGGTTCCCCGACCGGAAGCACAGCGGGCGCCCCGCACATGCGCTTCACCAACTGGCGCTCCTCTGACGCCACGGCGACCGCCATCACGCCGTCCTCACGTGATGCGGAGATTGCCGCGGCCATTGCCGGGCGCAAGCGTGGGAAGCCAGAGCACTTTGTGGATCACAAGTGAGCGGGCAACATGACAAAGGCGAACGCGTGAGGGAAAGAAAAACAAAAACAATAGAAGTGGTAGGTAGGTTTAAAAAAAAAAAAAAATGACCTTCCCCATCCCTCCCCTCAGAGAAGGAATCACACAAGAACGGTTGATTCTCTTTGTTCTCTACACGAGACAGTTTTTCTCCTTGTTCCTCGCTTCCTCTTCCCCAGACGATCCATTTCTGCAGCCAAGGCCCTTCCCACACGTCTTCCTCTTCCGATTGTTTCTTGTTTTTCTTATACACTCCTTCGTACGTGGGCGGCTAACTCAGAGATTTATTTGTTGGTGTGTGTGTGTGTGTGTGTGTGTGTGTGTGTGTACGAAGCGGTTCAGGTGGGTTGTAGCGTCCTCTGTTACGCCTTGGTTGCTCACCCCTTCCTCCATTCACGCCTTCGTGTTCGCTTCCTTTTGTTTTCCTCATCCTCCGAGATGCATTCCTTGCAAACGCGAACCGCAGCTCTGATGTGAAGGAGTCCCACGCCAACGAAGCCAACACAACAGACGCAGAGGAGACATCTCTTTCTCTGTGCGTTGTGTCGTTGCTTCCCTTTCCTTTTCTTTGAATGACAGAGGCATGCACCACTCTCGTGATGCTGTGAATGCCCCTTCTTCGCTTCTGCTCAAACGTACACAGCCTGTGTCTTCTCTCTTTCTCTCTCTCTCTCTCTTTCTCTGTCCCGTGCGCTCCTTCGTTCTCTGGTCTACATGGTTGATTATCGTTGCTGTCCCCCCACGTGAACTGTGCTTGGGCGCGTTTGGACAGCGTTCATGCATGTCTGAGCGGCAGGGTGTGCTCGTGATTGGTGTCGCTGCATCCTCATGGTGGCCTCCCCCCGTAACAGGAGCTCCTCTTTCACCTCTGGCTCCTTCTTCTTCTTCTCTCCTCTTTCTCTCTCGCACTCACTATCTCTTGTTTGTTCTGGTGCAAGGATTGGTATCCCAATTTCCGCTATTAATCCAGCATTTAGGGGGTCCAATGCCACGCGACCGGGGCAGCAGGAGGCATTCTCAATGGGTACGGCAGCGCTGCTGCGTATTTGTGTTGTCAAGAAACAGAGAGAGAGAGAGAGTGGTAGGGAGAGAAAGAAGTCAGTGGAAGAGGATGTACTGAGTGAAGGTAGCGCAACCGTTCCCTATCTCCAGTATTCGAAGGCTGGAAACTTCTTCTTCTTCTGTGCGAGAGACAACTCTCTCTCTCGCTCCCGCTGTTGTGTCAGAATTGCACGCACACACAGACGAGTGCGTTGTTTTTTTCTTCCTCTTTGTTGATTTGACTTCATTTATCTCTGCGCTTTTCAGTGTCGCACGTGGAGCTAGAGAAAGGCAGAGTGCAAGAGAGAGAGAGAGAGATGAAAAAGGAAAACACACGAAGAGAGCGTCTCCCTGCAACACAAAGGGGTACACGCAGCCGCCGTTCACTTGCCACCTTCGTTGGGCAGTCCGCCTATCTTTACACCTCTCCCCTCCCCCTTCCCCCTTTCTCTTCTTTTCCTTTTCGTGTGCTCATACCCATTGGGTCGTTTGTGCCACCCCTCGTGTATGACATCTTCTCAGTCCTAGGAGGGAAGAAAGCGAAACAAGAAGATGAGCTCCATCTTGTGTCGACTACCAACGTTTTAATTTTTCCCACTATACCAGATGTTTCTCCTGCCTCTCTCTCTCCTGTTGGACCCCTCCGTCCCCCTCCATCGCACCAACACAAACGACGTCCTTTCGTATGCTTCTCTGTGTCTTGTGTTTTCCTATTTTCCACTTTGTTTTGACTCGTTTGTCTCGTCACCGCTTTGTTGTGTGTTGCTATGTTTTTTTCTTTTCGTTTTCATCCCTTCGTTTGTTGCTATTTCCCGCTCGCTCGCCGTTACCGTTACGCAAGGACCTGCTCGAGGAAATTTCCTTTACGACCGCACACTCTCTCACGCACATGCACGCACACACACACACACTACGCGTTTCCTTTTACGTTTCTTCACGTCTGCAACTCTTCCCTTACAAATTCACCGTTTAAGCCGACTTCTTTCTCGCTTTCTTCTTACATTAATCTCTCTGCATTTTTTTAAAAGTGAATTACAAGACACTAAACCTCAAGGCAAACATTGAAAAACAAAAATGATAAATCACCGAAAACTCCTATCACCAAAAAAAAACAAAAAAACTCATAAGCAGCCACTCTCTTCCGCTTCTCTATTTTATTTCGTGTTTTTTTTCCTTTTCCATGTTTTACCTTTTCTTCTTGCCACTGTTTCTGTTTACTTTTTTTTTTTTTTACATTCTTCCTTTCCTCGTTTCCCTGTTCAGCTCACTTTCTGCCCTCTCTCTTTCACGATCATCTCACCTCTAAAAGTTGATTCCCCTCTTTCTCCCCTCTTCTCCCTTTCACACACCCACTTCCCTCCATGACCTCTTCACCTTTTTTGAAAAAAAAAATATGCTCATGTTTTTTTTTGTCTTTGTATTTATTCTTCGAATATTTTACTCATCGCTACAATGCTTCCTAACCAATGATAAATGCTTCTTCTCTTTAAAGCGAAACCCAAACATCATTACACGAAAGAAAAACAAGTTGGTGGCGATGATTCCTGCGTCGTCTGTATCTGTGAGCGCACTGCACGTCCGTTGCGGTGATGCGCGGCACGCTTGGCTAGGCACGGAGGAGACGGGTTCCCCTAAGGCTTGTCTTCCCTTGTATGTTACCTCATCATGGGGCCAAGCTCACCGCGGAGGCCATGGTGCTGTGCATCCGTTCCGACGTGTGTGCCCTCTCCCTCTAGCGAAGAGGGAAGCACCAAGGAGAAAGACTGGCTGGAACCTCTCTGTCTCTCTTTTTCCTTATCGCTTCCAGGAGGGCTCCTCTTGGGATGAGAATGCTGGGCACACGTACAATTCACCGCGAACGAGTTGCCGGAACATATGAGCGTCTTGCTTGCCGATGATGAGCCGGTTGGTGCGGCCACTTAGCTGTGGGCTACGTCAGTGGAACTTTCCTATCCCTTCTCCTCCTCCTCACCGATTCCGCACCACGTTCTCTATGACACAGTAGTGACTGTTGCAGAAAGAAAGAAATAAAAAGCAAAGCACACTCACACTCACACTCGAAACCTTCACCTGCCGCAAAGCGAAGGACCGCCTTCCTCGTCTCCGTTTCTTTGTTGTTGTTTTTTCTCTGTCATCGTCTCGAAAGGACAGAGAACAAACTGGAACGGGTTGGAAGCATACGTTCTTTTCGTTTTGTCTAGGGGGGTTTCCTTTCCTTTTTTTTTTTGAATTATCATTATTATTTTGTTTTTTTTTCTTCTTGTAGCTGTCTATCTTTATTTCTCTCTTTTCGCAGCTTTCCCTTTTGCGTTTTCTGTTGCGACTGGGCGCTTCCGTCGACTTGATTGCTTTTTTTCCCCCTGTGATCGCCTTTTGCCCAAGTCGACTGTCCGCTATTCGTAGTCCTCGTCAGCTCGCACTTGCTCTCTTTCTGTACTTTACGAAAAAAAAAATTCTATCAGCGACTTGCTTTCATTGCCTGAAACGAACCTTCTCGGACTGCGAGGCTTCTCTTCTTCTCGTTTTCCTCACTTTCAATCGTTGCTATCACTTTGCTTTTCCGCTATCTCCTTCTCTTGCTTCGCTACTCGCTCTTTTCCCTTTGTACCAGATCGTCTATATTGTGCCTAATTGTTGTTGTTTTTCTTTTCGTGGACTTTGGCGTCGCGACAGTCCTTCAAGAGGTGCTCGTAATCTCACTTCTTTCTCTCTCTTTCTCTCTCTCTCTCATTCATTCTGTTTGCTGCAAAGATCTGTATATTCACAACGAGGGGAGGGAGCGAAGATACACATTCAGTGCTTATTATATCTCGTAAGCACAGGATTCTTGCTGTCTCCTTCCGTTGTCTCTTCTTCTTCATTCTATACCTTCTCTTCTCCAGTTCATCGCACGCCTTCTTTGAGAGGTTGGTGTTCTCTGTCTCTATCATTGCACACTACAATACACTCACAGCAGGCGAAAAAAACAAGGAGAAAAAAGAAGATGATTACTGCCGGCTCACCACATGACAGCGGCAGCCTAACATCCTCGGTGCACTCTCCCACACGACGCACCAGCGGCCTCAGCGGGGCTCCGACGGGGCAGGGTCGCCAGATGCCCCGCGCGTCATCGTCTTCCTCCTTCTCTAGTCCCACGCTGCCGAGCGCTTCGAATACGGCGGTGTCCGGTGGTGTGACGTGTGTGTCCAGTCCCACCCTCCACAATGGTTGCACCGTCAGCGCTTTCAGCCTCACGAACCCGTCAGGGCCTTCGGCCAAGCGGAATGGGAGCAGCAGCTCCCCAACCGCCAACACTGCTTCTCCCACGTCGGCATCACTCAGCAAAGGACAAGGATCCCACGCTGGCGCGGGTAGCCGGAAAGGTGTGTCACGGTCCTGTGGTGCTGTCGGAGTCATGGCCACCTCCTCGTCGACGGCCTCTCTCACAAACCTCAATGAACGTGAAGGCAAAGCAACAGGAAAGACAACGTCACGACGCGCGCAGCGACGGATGCAGCAGCAAGAGCACTACCACCAACATCTCCAAGGTTTGTTAGCAGCAGAGACAACAGCGACAGCCCTCGCGGAGGACGAGCAGACGAACTTCGACGGTGCGGATCAAAACGCTTTGCAGTGCTGTACTCGCTCAGAGGCGTCTAACGGCAGCGATACCACGCACGGCAGCGCAGACCATTCTGCTGGCAGTCACAGCGAGCGGAGTGGGGACAGTGCCGCCCATGATACACGGGCGAAATCTTTTCCTTCTTCGCGGCACCGCACGGATATCGGTGGAGCAGGCCGAGGGACGACAGTGCGTAGACGCGGCCAGGACGAAAAGGACGAAGAGGACCACGAGAAACACCGAAACGTCAACCGGGGAGACCACGGGCCCGTTGCGACCCGTGGGCGAGCAACGAAGCGGCAGACGCAGACACGAGCGCCACTGCCCACCCCCAAGAAGCCGCACATCCATGGGAACAGTAAAAGGATTGCGAAGAAGCGGGCAGCTGCCGCCGCGGGAGACGCAGACATACACGATGGAGGGGAGAGCTTTGACGATGACGTGTCCTCCCTCTCTGTGACAGCACATAGTGTGTATTCCACCACCACTTCTGCGCGACCAGCGTCTAGTCTCTCGACCACGAGCTCTACGCTGGGCCGACGAGGAGGTTCACAGTCCAGCTACCGATCCGCCGCGACCGAACGCTCTGCGCTTCTCGCCGAGACGCCACTGTCTCAGCACACGTCCTCAGCATCCGTGTTCGCCTCACCCCACCTGCAGCGGCCGCACAGCACCCACACCATGACGCGTCGATTGTCCGGTGCAGAGAACGCACGCGCGGACGGCACGTCTCGGCGCACGGGGGCCGCCTCCTATTCTCCCGCCCACCGCAATGGCGCGATGGCCTTGTATCACGAGCAGCAGCAGGTGGCGCGTGGGCGACGAGAGAAGCGCACGCAGCGGAAGCACGAGCGGCAAGCAGGACGCGACGAAAAGGTCGAGGCCTTGCTGCTGGGCTTGCCAGAGCCTGCGCTCGGGGTCGGGCAACTGTCTACCAGTGGCAGTGGCGAAAGCGGCTCCGAAGGTGGGAACGGGGAGGACGGCGATGGCAATGAGGGATGCTCCACGGACTTGCCGGCTAATTGCTCGCATGCCCTTACACCCGGAGATCAAGCTACAGTGACAAGGGAATGTAATGCACAGGAAGCCGGTGACGCCAACGAGGAGGCGGGAACAGAAGAAACGCCAAAGTCTTCGGAAGATGCACCCGCCCATCACCAAAGAACGGGCGTTCAGGGAGCCACACCATCGCACTCACTCCGACCACCGCACACGGGGCTTACAGCGAAGTCGCGTCGCTCGGTCACCATTGTCGCCCCAACGACGCCACCCATGCGCACAGCGCATCACAAAGGGTTCCACCACGGCAAGGGACCCTTCCATCACGGCCGCGGCACTGGGGGTGACGAGGAAGCGATGTCAGACGCTGCGACCCGCACGCCGCCTGCACCTCTCCCCATCCTCCCCACGGCGGCGCGTTCGCCCCAAACAGATCGGAGAGCGGGGGAGGCCACAGTGCCAGGTGACGCCTTCGGAACCGGCGCCGGCAGCGGCGAAACGGTTGCCCAAGGTGGTACCTCGGAGGAGGAGATACGTGATGGCTGTCGCGCGTCGTTGCCCAAGGCCACATCCACAGAGAGCATGAGCTATGTCGAGGCTGCCCTGAAGCCCCCGTCGGCGCAGGCGGTGATGGCTTCGATGGTGGGCAAGCGGTTGCCCATGGGCCGCACGCTGCACAGCGGTGGCGGAACGGGCACGGGCCTCTTTATTGCCCTGCCTCGTTCACCCGTCCACACAAACTTTGCGGCTCGCTCATCAAAGGAGCAAGACCAGCCATCGCACCAGCAGCAACCAGACGAAGAAGCCAACGGGAAGCCACAACAGACTGAATCCGCCGGGGAAGGCGCTGCCCTGCAAGCGACGAACGCCACCCCGAGCACGCGTCGCTACCCCAACTACACCGGAGCTCCATCCGCATCGACCGCCCGAGGTCGTGCCGCGCTGCCGTGCAACCCTGGACCCCAGTTCTTCCACGAGAGCATTGTCGCCCATCTCCACCAACACCATAACAGCAATGGTGGCACCAACGGGTTGAACCGAGGCAGCGGCAACAGCACCACAGACACTGCGCGGGGCTTCCTGACAGGTGGCTTCAGCTACGGGTACGGCAGCGACTTTAGCGAGAGCGTCGGGGGAAGCCCATTGTACCCGTTTGGCAGCGAGGACGATGAAGAGGCCTTGTACTACAACAACTTCCCTTCGTGGTACCCATCCGACGTCTCGCCTGAAGAACGACAACGCCTCCGACAGGCACACCAGAGACGCGTCCATGCCGCAGCCGCACTGACAACGTCGAACAAGGCTCCGCCACGAACGTTCTGCGCCACATGCGGAGGCGTCATTCCGGCAATCAAGCTCTCCCGCAGCTTCCACAACCTATGCACGCAGGATCTTTCCGCTGTAGAAGACGCAGAGGATGCCTTAGAGAAGCCATCCGAAAGCGAGGGAGTACCTCAACCAGCGGAGTGGCAGGGCAAGAACGAGGAAGAAAACGAAGACGGGGAAGGAGAGGCCCCCGTGCATCAGCAACAGGCCGTCTCACCTACCTCAAGCTCCTCGCCGCTGTCCCACCCTGGTCTATGGAACAACAAGGAAACTATGCAAGTGTGTGCCTGTCCGGCGCCCGTCATTGACCGCACCCTACAGGCCTTTTCCGCCGCAGAGGTTCTCCCAGGGCTGTACTTGGGCTCCTACGCGGACGCCTCGAATGCCCACGCCCTGCGGCACAACGGCATCTCACTCGTGCTCAACGTCGCCGAAGAGTGCCTCGTCACGGAGGAAATGAAACGCAACACGGACCATATTCGATACTTGCAGGTCCCGCTGAAGGACCACTCCGATGAGGCCATTGTTCCCTTCTTTGCGCCTGTCACACTGCTGGTGCACGAGCAATTGCATCGTCGGCAAATTTACGAGGAACGGAAGAAGCTGGGGGAGGCCGCGGGAAGTGCGGACGGGACGCCAACGGACGCAGATCGCCAGCGTCACGGGGCCAGCCCAGCAGCGCCGCTCCCTGCGCACCACTCCACGATATTTCCCAATGGACAGGTGCAGGCAGCTCCACCACAGATTCGAACAAACGGCAATTTTCCGTTACCTACCGCATGCGCGAACAGCGTTGGGTCGCCTCTCCTCTCCCATCCGCACATGCTATGCCCGGAGGTGCAGCTTCCTCAGGATGGGGTCACACGTCCCCGTTCCTCCCTTCCCGAAGATGCGCAGCCAACTGCTCCCCCGTCGTCCGGCCACCCATCGCCGACGGCGACGACTGTCTCGATGTCGAACCCACGCGCGGCAGCGAATGCGTCCTCGTTTAGTTTGGTAGAGATGGACGAGTCAATGAACCCGTGGGTCGTGTCACCTTCTGCGCCTCCTGTCACCGTCACAGGGCAGCCCAGCCTCAAGGAGGGCCGCCTCGAGACCCCACGCACTCAGACCCCAATCCACAGCCCTCCTGTTGTTGGCAGCGGTAGTAAGCAGAGCCATGGCACGTTCCCGCCTCCCGCAAGTGTGGCGTTTGCAACGGCACCGAGCGGTGCTGCGGTCCCACAAAGCCCATTTACTCGCTTCAGCGATACGGCCACCAACTCGACGGGGACGCTGCGCAGCATCAGCAGCCGTCCAGCGAGTCTTTCACCGTCACCGCTGCCCACACGGGTTCCTGGTGGCACCTTCCCACCCATGATGGCGGCCACACCGCTTGCTCATGCAACGGCCCGCACGGAAGCTTCTTCTGAACGAGAGCCCCCACGGACGGCGGCTCCGCCAGCCTCTGTTCACTCGAACCCACAAGAGACGAGCGCGAACGGTATCCATCACCAGGGGTACACCACGGAGGCCACAGCGAGCCCAAATCTGCTTCCGAACAGCTCACAGGGGGTTCTGCCCCCTTGGACACCCTGCACTCCGCCGCTGCCAGGGCACAGTCCCCATACAGCTGGCCCCACGCCACACCACCTAGTGAGCGACAAGGGTGTTGTGGACCCTCGCGACTGCGGCGGTGTTCTCATCCACTGCCGCATGGGTGTTAGCCGGAGCGCGTCCTTTGTCCTCGCCTACCTGATTCTGTACGGTCCCCAGCTCGCGCGGCTCGACGAGCGCTCCATTGTACGCCTCTTTGCCGACGACGTCTTTGACACGGAGCGGCGGGCGGTGGAGCGAATGGGTGGGTCCAGTAGCTACGGGTACAATGAACGCTGCCCGCTCGATGCAGCAAGCGCTACAGGCAACGAGGCGTCGCCATCGTGGCACGCCGAGGAAGACGGTGCGGCGGAAGAAGAGATGATGGAGGGTGGCATGTTGGCCGACGCGCCCATCGACACGACCGTCACACGCGCCCAAAGCCCTGAGCTTCTTGATGTGTCCCACGGGACTGATAGTGAGGAAAGTACAAATCACCACGGGGAACTGGATGGCAGCACCGGCGAGCACGGCGACAGCACCAGTGAGGCCCCATCCTCGGCGGCGGCGGTTCTCGGCTCTCGAAGCTCCACTCGCGTCTTCACATCAAGTCCCGCCCCCACCTCCACCGCGACCACGGACGAGTTGTCCAAGCAGGCTACCGATGTGGGCACCGCTACCCGAAGCGACACAGCGCTCTTCTCCACGCCCTCCGGTTTATCTCAGGACTTTCTGACCCCGCTCTGCCCCACCGCCGCGGCCGCCATGAACCTTGCCGTGCCAAAGACTCAGACCACGACCCCCTCTACAAGGGACGTTCCCAAACTCGTCAAGGCAACGGCAGCGACGCCAGCGACGCCAAACCAGCAGGGTGGCGAGCCTCAAACACCCATACGACGATATCAGCCGCAAGGCTCCTTTGTCCAGACCAGTGCTTCTCCGACTCGTGGTGTCGCGCCGTGCGAGGCACCGACCGGCGTGCCAACAGGCTCCTTCGCCTCCGCAGGAAGCGTTCACAGTGCCTTTCTGGATGTGAACACCCCACACGTGCAGACCCCGCGTGAGAGGGCCGCCACCAGCTGCCGTGCTTGCTTCGACCTCCGCATGCGTCAGCGGGCCCTGCGCCAGCTGGGCACCCCCGCCAACGTCAACGCGGTCGTCAGCAGCTTTCACCAGTACGTTGCGTCAACAGCAAGCAGCAGCAACAGCGTTATTGGGGCACTTGCCGCATCCACGGGGCCGTCCTCTCCGCTGGGAGCTCGCGCTCGCGTGGGTCTTGCCACGCAGCAGTCCCCCACCACGAGTGGGAAAGGAGGAATCTCGCAAGGCTGCATCGCGGGTGCCAGCGACGTCAGCAGTCCTGTGAACAACAACAGCTTTACGAATCTGCGTGTTCCTGCCCTGACCTTCCGCGAAGCTTTTGACTACCTCAAGGCGCAGAAATCGGATGTGAACCCGAACATTGGCTTTGTGCTTGCCTTGCGGGAACTCGCCAGCGGGGGTGACTTCTCCATCAGCTCGTCCCTGTCGTGAAGAGAAAGGGAGACTTGAAGAAGGAGAAGTACGATTTACGCCTCTTCTCCGGGGCCACTTCCCTTCGGTGTTGAATTTCTTCGCGTCACTGGATCGACGACCCATCTGCTCTGTGATCGGTTGCACATACGCTGCACACATACTTGGTACGTTCCTTTGGTTCGCTTGTTTACATTCTCTCTCTGTCTCTGTACCTCTATCACGTTGGTGAATGTTTTCTGGGTTTTCTGCTCTCCAAATGAAGGGGTATGTGGTAGGGACACTGTTTGCTGTTCGAAGTGTCATGTAAGCAGAAAAGGAAACATAGTCATGGGTTAGTTGCGTCTTCGCTGCGAAGGTGTTTCTGTTAATCTCTTTGTTCTTCGCTGTAGAAGCTATTGTTAGGGTCAAGCTCTTCTCCTTTCTTTTTTTTTCTTGTTGCTCTCCCCCTGTCCCTTTCGTGCCTTTGTTGCACTGCTAAGTTCCTATTGGTCGATACCATGTCCACAAACCTCAACGGAGGAGGCACAACACACCCCTCCTGGCGCACCTATGCCTGCCGACACACAGACACGTGCGCAGCTTTCACAAGGCTACTAATACAAAACAACGTTAGTTACACTTTACTCTTCAATCCAAAAGAAAAGAAAAACATTGTACTATATTCTCGCGATTGATGTGGGATGCGCATGAGAAGGCTATCACTGGCACCGAGTGGCGCTTTCCTCGTGCCCTCCGTCTTTTTTTAAAAAAACTTTCCTCTCCCTTTTTGCTGCTTCTCCACTCCCTCCACCCTCACCCCGATATATGTGTGTGTGTATGCACGAAGAATGCGCCGTGTTGCGGCTGCTCCTTCACCAACTTTTATTAATCGAAACTAACTATTGACGCCACTGACCGTGGAACAACAACAGCAACACTGAAATGAGACGAGAAAGAAGAACGTATGAAAGGATAGATCACGACCGCCTGTCAGCGTTAGAGTGACGGGGTGGTCCATGTCCCTGACGCTGCCTCTTAGGAGGGATCCGACATCATCGCAGATATTCCCCAACCCTGACACTGGAGTTGAGACGATACGTACAACCCACGCGGATGTTTTCTTCCATTCCTGTTGACAAATCCATAATGGTGTTCCTCCTTGTGCCTCCCATCTTTCCATCGTTCGAACAACAACACAGCAAGGCTTTCTTTAGGTTCTCCTTAGAATATTGCCTTCTGTACGCGCACTTTATTGGTTTTCCTTCGTACACACACACACACACTTACTTCACCATACATCTACCGTCTCGTTTCTGTTTTTTCATTGTTACTGTTGTAAGTGTGACTACGCTCTGTTTGACGTCGTTTCCTTCAACACGGCTTTTGTTCTTGTTTGCTTTTTTTTTTTTGATTTGCACTTCTTCGCTTCCTCCCATTCATTCTTCATTGTACCGCTCTCATCCCGTTCTCGCTTTTCAAACTCTTTCCCTTCACACTGCCGCCATAGGAACGATACGCGCATATTGACCGACACACACCCTGCGTCAACATGTCTGTGGAACAGCGCTTCGCCTGGATGGAGCAGATGCTCGATACGACCATTAGTTGCTACGAGGCGCACCGCGAAGCCCTCGAGAAGGTCTACGCGGACCTCTACCGTCTGCACAGTGCTGACGGCTGCATTCATCTGGCGCCTGCCGAGGCGGACAAGATGCTGCGCAACATCGCGGACGTGCTGGAGAAGAACGCCCTCAAGCTACCCGCCTTTGATGGATCTGAGGAGCGAGAGGAACCGTCCTCCGCTGCTGCTGCTGCTGCTGCTGCTGCTACTGCCGAGGTTATTCCTCCCTCCACACGTGATAGCTCTCTTCCACAGGAAACAGCTCCCTCTGCTAAGCGCTCGCAGCCTTCCAGCAAGGCGCCCTCGAACCATCCCCGTGCCAGTCCTGGCGAAAGCAGCACCGCGTTCCGTAGCCCGGACGAAGGTCCGATCGCATCGGACGTCGGGCACGATGTCAACGCCAGCGCCAAACCCGCGTCGCCTGAGCGTGAGCCCAGCCGCGCATCCTCCTCTCAGAACCCCAGTAAGCGCAACACTCCCCCACCCCCAGCCAATCTGCCAACCGCGCAGCACCGCACACCGTCCGTGGCCTCGTCGAACCCGCCTTCGCACGTGAACCCGCAAGAGCAGTCGCGGAGGTCAGCTTCCCCAGCAGCCTCGACAACGAGCAGCACGCGGCGCCTGCGCAGCGGCGCTCCTGGTGCGCCCCTAACGGGGTGGCCGGCGAAGGAGGATCAGCCAAGCCGGGCGACATCCACGGCGTCCTCTGTGGCGCCGCGGTCCGCCAGCCAGCGCAGCACGGGCACGGTCAAGAGCAACGCCACCTCCACCAACAAGAGCAACCGTGAGGCGAACCCCAATCCCACCCTGGCGGAGCAGTTTCAGAACTATCGCATCCCGTCCCAGCAGCAGCAACAGCAGCAACGCACACCCACCACTGAGGACCCCTTGTACAACCCTTACACCCGTCATGGGTATACCAACCGCAGCGCAGGTCAACCCACCGCGCCTGACGTCGCCGCCTCGGATTCGCTCCCCTTACATCGCGACAGCCTGTCCATGAACTCCTCGCAGCTGGGGGGCAGTCAGGCCCCCGGCGAGTCGCGCAACACCATTAACCCACCCGTCGCCAAGCCCGCGAGCCGCCCCCGCAGCCAGGCAGCATCGACCGCACCAAGCCATCCCAAGAGTAACAACCCGACGCCGCAGAGCAGCGTCCGGGCTGCGGCACCCCTGCAGGACGGAGACGGGGGCAGCACCTACGGGCACCCGGACGGCATGGTGGATAGCGTGGCCCCGCGCCGCCAGCAGCAGCGCACGGCTGGTACCCAGAACGGCAGTGAACCACCCGTGAGCGCCACTCCTTCTGTCACTAGCCTTTTGAACGGTGACAATGCGCCAAGGGAGGAGCCCGAACCACACGGAGAAGACGTGGAAGGGGACTGCTTTGACGCTCCACCGCCCAAGAGCCTTGGCAAGGAGCGCCCCCTGCGCACGGCGGTGCCCCGCCGCACCGCTGCGAGCAAGGGCAACGACAGCCGACAGTTCCAGGAGCTCGTCTACAAACGTCACATCGACACCAAGCCAAAGAACAACGCGGTGCTCGAGGACGACCCCGCCGTGGAGGCGTACCTCAGCCGTGAGGACGAGCGCCTGGCAGCTCGTCGCAGTCGCGAGCTCCAGGAAATCAAGAGCGCGCCCGGCTGCAAAACGGAGGCAGAGAAGAAGCGGGAGCGGAACGCCAAGCTCAACGGCACGTCGCCGTCCTCCCGGCCGAACCCCGCGGACGGTGCGCTTGTGGTGGCGGGCAGCAACGGCACCGTCGCCGTCGCGGCCGGTGGGGCCGCCAACGGGAAGCCTCTCATGACCGCCGCCGAGGCGCAGCTTCGAAAGGAACTCCAGGTGCTGCAGAACCAGCTCGAGAAGATGGAGCACGAGTGGGAGATTACGACCATGAAAAACAAGGAGTCGGGCCAGGAGCCGCGCTACCGTCAGCTGCAATCCCGCATGCAGCGTGTCCGCGCCGATATGGACCGCGTCGAGCGGGAATTGGTGACGGTGCAGGACATTGAATACCGCCGCGCACGTGGCGCTTCCGTGTCCCGTGGCACCTCTGCTCGCCCAAGTGCCTGAGTCACGAAAATTCATGCTCCTCGCCACCACTGAAGTGGAAGGTACGCGAACGAGTGTGTCTGAGTGAGAGAGGAAAATATACGTGTTTGTTTGCGTCTCTGCTTGGGTCACTCTTTGTGCTTCACGAGAGAAAAGATGAAGACTCCTGCTAATAGGAAAAAAAAAACAGATTTGTGCCGTCGTGTCATTAAGACGCACGTACATTTCCTCCTTGTTTGACTTGTCATGATTCCCTTTGCTGGTGCCTTCTTTAGCGTATTTGCTCCTACTCAATAACGCAACGGCAAGCGAATCTGTAAGACGTCCTTTGTTTTTTGGTGTTCTTTTCGTTCACCTTTTTTGCCGTTCTTCCTCCTCACCAGATCGCTCTGTCTTCTTTTTTCTTTTTTCGTATCCTTGTGTTTTTGTTGTTGTTGCTTGGCCACGCCTTTCGATCATTGACTCTTCTTTCTCACTCTTTCTTTTGTGCAAGCCACCTATGCTAGAATTACCTTCTGTTTTTTTTTCTCTTCTTTTCAAAACACAGCGGGGGTCATCGGCTTGCTTTCTTTCCCTTTCCCTTGGTGCTCCTCTTCTGCCATGGGCTCCTTTTGCGGGCGGAGCGAAAGACATGCGCTGTCATGATACCGTACTGTCTCCTTTTTAAAAAATGTTGTTATTTCATTTGAAGCCGACTATTGAGGGCCGTTCCCAGCTCGAGGCTTTCGGCCCCTCCGCGTAGCGATCCATGCCTACTTGATGGGGGGCATCGGGGAGCACCGATTTGTTGTGGTGCTCCAGTGTACACCCTTTCACGTGTTGGCGCTCACGCACAACAATGCCCTGTCGGTGGTTGTTTCTTTTCTTCATTTTTTTTTTATCATTCTTGATTTACCTTCAAAGATTTTTGTTGCTCCTTCCTGTACTTGAAGCGGTGTTGAATCCTCGCGGGGTGAGGACTGTCTTTCCCGACAACGAATGTCATCCTTAAATGCGACACACGCATTCGCCTCACACGCACGGATTCACTCCCTTTTCTTTTGTCCCCCCCCCCCCAACTGTACTTTGTGTCTCTTCTTGTGATGACAAACTTCTCATGCCTGTATTATAACTTGTCTTTTCTGCCCGCACTTTGTTAGACATTTGTGATGCCTACTGGGCCGAGGGGGCCTTTCCGTGCTCTTCATTTTCGTTCCCTCCTCCGCTGCTTCGGTCTACGTGGGGTGTGCCCTTCCCTCGTCTCACGCCTTTGGATATGCGCCTCCACGTGAGCACCGGTCTGAAAACAAACATGCGAGACGTCCACGATGCAAGAACCCAAGAAGAAGCATCCCCAACCCCCAACCCCCAACCCCCCTTACCTGTGGTGGGTGACTGTTGCAACCAAAGCACATGCACCAATGGAAGAGCGTGGGTACGCCTGTTGTCTGTAACAGGATTACAGGACCTTCTTTATCAGCTACCCTGGTGAAGAAGGGAGCGAACAGATGGACCGTTCCTCCTCAAAACTCAAGGGACCATGCGTTTCACTTCGGCGCCGACCCATCAGCGGGCTGGCAGAAGATCGTCTTTCCGCTGATACTCAAGGCCCCCGCAGCAGCGCATGTAGGGAAACATGAAAGCTGTTTTGTGCTAACGGCGGAACACGTGGTTCGCACATGTCCATTCCAACCGTCCTCTCTTTCTCCTGCTGCCCTCGTCTTTCCTCGTGCGTTGTGTCCTGCACCACTTTCGGACGTGTGCGTATGCCCACTTCCATGGTTGCCCAGTTACCCTACATTTTTATCGTACTACCTGACAAAACCAAGAGGAAACAGTAGGTACCCTTACAGATACTGCACATCCGTTGCCCTCATCTCGTGATATATTTCTTTTCAGTTTTCTATCCCTTCTTTTTTTTCCCCCTGCTGCTGTGGTTAACAGGCTGTAGTTGTTCTTGTATTGATCTTGTTCTATTTACTTTTACGGTTGTTCCTCTGCGCCACGCAGTGCTTCGCACAGCTGTGCTTCCTGTCGTCAACAATACTGATTCGTCGAGACAGACAGTATTAGTGGTTTTTGAAAACATAATACTCTGTCCATGTCCGCTAGCAACCTCATTGCCGAGGTCCCCGCGCACTGGGCGAGTGCTGTCCGCCCGTTTCTGCAGCGCGCGGACGAGTTCCAGGCCCGCGAGCCCCTCGTCAGCTACTTCCTCCGAACTCATGTGGCCTTTCTCTGTATGCAGAAACGGACCAAGGAAGACAAGGAGGGCACCAAATTTCTCATGAAGCTCCTCGACGTTATGGAGGAGGAAAAGAAGGCCCTTGGCAACCAGCTGGACGGCGTCGACGGCCGCACCATCCTCACCAAGATTGCACTGATGCTCTTTGCCCGCGGCGACGATGAGGAGCGCACCGGCAAATCCAGCCTCAGCATCGTGCGCATCTTCTACACCTCCGCGATCCTCTTCGAGGCCACGGAGCAGTTCACCGACGACGGTAAGATGGACCCGGTCGCGGCAGAGAAGTGCAAGTACGCGAAATACATTGCCGCCAAGATGAAGAAGGCGCTCGACAATGGCCAACCCTACGTCTCACCCAACAAGATTGAGGCACCCTTGAATGACGAGGAGAAAGGCGACGGCGCGGGTGCGGGTCCGAATGCGAGTCCTGGCATGACGACGGCCCCTCCGAGCGCGTACATCCCCAAGCAGCCAAGCGGTAACTACGCGCCACCACCTGGCCCTCCACCACAGCAGCCGCAGCAGCAACCACTGCATGCGCGTCCGTCCGCGCCTCCAGACGACGTGCCGCCGTCCTACACGCAAACGACTCGCCCGAACCCGTCCGCACCAGCACCACCGAGTCAGATGAGCAACGCGGATATATACCGGCCACCTGCGTCGACGTTCCAGCCGAAGCCGCAACCACCGTATCCACAGCCACAGCAGCAGCAGCAGCAGCAACAACAACCGATGCCTTCACCGGGGCGTCCCGCTGCCCCGCAGCCTGCGTACACGCCTTCGACGACGGGTCATGTCCCAACACCTGATGAAATGATTGACGCACAACGTAACGCACGTCAGGCGGTTAGTGCGCTGCAGTTCTACGACCACAAGACAGCTCGCGCGCAGCTGATTGCCGCCCTGAACACACTCGATGGCAAGAAGTAAACCACTATCAGCGTGTGTGTGCGTGTGCGTTGGGGGGACCTGTCTATGCGTTAATCTGCGTAGCCGCGGCTCGGCGATGAACCTTTGAGTTTTTTTTTCCCTCCCCCGTAGATCTCGAAGGCTGGCCGTGCGCGTGATGTGGCGAGAGACTGTGGAGAAGTGGGAAAGTCTCAGCGTTGGTTTCCCTCTTTCGCCATCCCACCCACAGCCATTCTTTCGCCTTCGCTTCCTCTATGTCCGCCCTGGAAGTGAGAGTTCCACCCTTTCCCACTCCCCCGATACTCTCTGTAGAACCTTCCTCTAGCGCGCGGCACGTCTGTGTCGTTGCCTTGACGTTTGGCGTCTCCAAACTGTCTGCGTGCTCTATTCTTGTTTTTTTTTTCTTGCTCTCTTCTTGCTGAACGTATGTTTTCTTTTTGCTCGTTTTCCTGATTGGTATTCTCCTTCTTGCAGTGGCTCCGCACATCGCGTTCCCCTTGCTTGCCTCCGTTGGCGGCCTTGTCCTCACGAGATGCATTGTGTTGTCCTCCTCCTGGATGTTTCACTCCCGGATCGCAACGACGGAGTTAGTTTACGTATCTCGTTTGGTCAACATGGCGTCAGTGACGGCGTCCTCTCTCTTTCTCCTTTCAGTAATCCCAACTGTGAAATCAGAAGGACGGAGTGCAACGGCTGCCTATCCGAAAATAACCAAGATGAAAGTGACATCAAGAGAAGAAAAAATAAACGGGTCACCTTCCTGGGTGCGACGGATGCTGCTCTATAATCAAAAACAAACGGTTTCTCCACCGATGCGAAACAGGAGCTCTCCTTCTTACATGTTCAAAGGCATGTAAGTACGCCATGATGTGATGTTCGGTTAGCTCAGACTGAGAACAAGAACAAATCAGAGTGAACTGAATCATGGCAAGGCATCTCTCCTCTTCTGTTCTTTATGAAACCCCAGAGAAGCCACACTTTAAAAAAAAAAAAGGAATCCCTAGGGCTATGCCACCGAAATCCATTAGCGAGGCGTTCGTCGAGGCCTTCTACAAGCAATTGAATCACACAAAGCACGAATTCACGCACAATGGCGGGCCTCCTTTCCTGAAAGCCTGCGCGCTGCTTCTCCTAGGCCCTCTGGTCCTTCTCTACATCTCTGCGTTCGTCGATTGGATCACAGGGGCTAAGAAGCAAGACAAGAGGGACCACAAGACACTGAAGACAAAAGGCACGGACAAGGACAAGGTTGCGAAAGTCCTTGGTGAAGCGGCGACCACAAACGGTGCGGCAGAATAAAACTATACATATTCCCGCACACCCTCATTGTTTATGTGATGAAAACAGAATCCTTTCTGTACCCTACATCGAGTGTAACATTTCTTGGTTTCTGTGCCGTTCTCGGAACGTATACTGATATTATCATCGCTGTTACAGATGGCGGCATACCCCCTGAGGGACCACCACCTTCGCTATAATGGAAAGCCAAAGACACACACGACTCTGAATCTTGTGAGCCTCGAATCGGGAGCAAACATATGGACGTGAATTACACACACCTGCGTGGTCCCTTGAACAAGGCTCACCCATCGCTCACACATTGACCGCGGACCCAGCAACGCCACGTGATAGCTTTCGCAAGGCCCACCCAACGCCTCTCCTATTGTTTCTTTGGTTTCTTAATCCCCCCTTTTATCCTCTACAGAAAGCGTCTTGGATCTGGTCACGAGACAAGCCCAGCGCGACTAACAGTACAGGACAAGACCATATTCCTCTCTCTTCTTCACGCTTTTTTTTTTTCTTCCCTTTTTGAACAAGTTCCATCCCTAAAAGAACTCTATTTTTGTTTGTGAGCGCTTCTCTCTGAGTGAACGAGCATTTCATCATGTTTGCTGCACTTGTCAAACTGCTCTTCGTCCTGGCGCTGCCCGCCGCCATCTTCTTTCTCTTTGAGCAAAATAAGCACAAACCCAAAGCAGAGAAGGCGGCCAATGCTCCGCACACACCAACGGAAGCTCCCACGACCGCGTCGGTGCCAGCGACGGAGCAGACCACCACCTCAACATCTGACGGGAAGGCAGACAAGACTCACCGCGCAGCCGCTCTCGTAGAAGCCCACCAGCAGCAGCCTGCAAACGACACAGCTAGTGCCGCACCAACGGCTGGCCCGTCACGTGGCCCCAAGATTCTGATTGCGTACGCCAGCAACTCGCAGAATGCCCTCACACTGTCCCACAAGCTCTTCAACGCGGTCAACAACCAGCTGCTCGAGCAAAAGCAACGCATGTCAGTGTCTGACTCCCCTGCCGATGCGACGAATGTCGTCGTGCCAACGATCAAGATTCTCGAGCTGCGCGAGGAGGACAGCCACGCCTGCAACGTGGACACCTTGCTCAACACCCATACGCAGAGCGACTCCTTCTACTCGCTTGTCGTCTTTGTTGTGTCCACCTTCACGGATGGCACGGCACCGCCCCGCAGCCAAAACTTTGAGAAAGTTCTGAAGGACTGCTATGAGGACCACCGCGTGCCGCGCGATGCGCTCGGTCAGAAGCGCTTCGCTATCTTTGGGCTTGGCGATATTGCCTATGGCGAAAAACACTTTAACGCCTTTGCCAAGAATTTGGTGCAGTACTGCCGTGGCCTCGGCGCGCCACACTTTGTCGTCCCTCCCGTCTACGCCACCGAAGCCAAAGTCTCCAGCCTCTTCCAAATCTTCTCGCAAACGCTGCTCAAGTGGCTGACGCGCGCCGAGTTTCTCGCGGACGGCACCGTGCGCGTGCAGAAGAAGGCCACGGCCGCCAAGGCGGCCAAGGCGGCCGCCGCAGCCGCTGCAGCCCCCAAGACGTGCTGTACCGACGACGGTGAATGCGCGTGCCACGATGGCAGCGGAGAGGAGAATGGGGACGGGACCGCGAAAGGTGCTGCCGCGCTCTCGGACGATGACGACGACGACGACGACGACAAGGCGGAGAGCGGCATGGACGAAATCGAGGACCTGATTGACGACATTGAGACCAACGAGGACGATCATGCCAAGGCGGGCGGCCCTGCGGGTGGCCCCCGCGAATTGCTGAACCCTCGTCTCCGCAAAAACTTAGAGAAGCAGGGCTACAACCTCATTGGCTCCCACTCTGGCGTGAAGTTGTGCCGCTGGACCAAGGCGATGCTACGCGGCCGGGGCGGGTGCTACAAGCACACCTTCTACAACATCAACTCGTCGCAGTGCATGGAGCTCACCCCATCGCTGGCGTGCGCCAACAAGTGCATCTTCTGCTGGCGCCACCACACAAACCCGGTCTCCACGCAGTTCCGCTGGAAGGTGGACGACCCGGACGTCATTGTCGACGGCGGCATTGAGCGTCATGTAAAGATGATCAAGCAAATGCGAGGCGTTCCCGGTGTGTCGGAGGAGAATTTGCAAAAAGCCTTCACCGTGCGTCACTGCGCGCTCTCGCTTGTCGGCGAGCCCATCATGTACCCGCGCATCAATGAGTTCCTGCACCTCTTGCACACGCGGTCCGCGGCCCCCATTTCTTCCTTTATGGTGACCAACGCCCAGTTCCCTGAGCAACTCCGCATGCTGCGGCCTGTGACGCAGCTGTACCTCTCCATTGACGCGCCGACACCCGACGAGCTCAAGCGCATTGACCGCCCCCTATTTGAGGACTACTGGGAGCGCTGCCTGAGCTGCGTCGAGGTCCTTCGCAAGAAGCGCAACACCCGCACCGTGTTTCGCCTGACCCTCGTCAACGAAATGAACGACGCCAACATCGCCAGCTACGCGGATCTGGTCGAGCAAGGCTGGCCGGACTTTATCGAGGTCAAGGGCGTCACCTTCTGCGGGACCTCGCACACCAACACCATCAACATGAAGACCAACGTGCCACGCCACGACGAGGTGATTGATTTCTGCGCGCGCTTGTGCCAAGAAATTGCTCGCCGGAAGCCCAACTACGTGACAGAGACCATGAATGCAGCGGCTGCAGAATCTGAGGCCGCGGAGGAACGCAGCGAGGACACGGACATGGTGATCATCCCTGCCGAGGAACGCAACCGCCCGTACCACATTGCCTGCGAACACGAGCACAGCTGCTGCGTGCTCGTCGCCCTGGACAAATTCTACTTCAACAAGCGCTGGAATACCTGGATCGACTACCCCAAGTTCTTTGAGCTGGCTGCCAAGTACGAGGAAGTCAATGGCCTCCCTCCTGTCATGGATGACGTGAACGAAAAGCTGGCGGCCGCCACGAATGGTGCCGTGCTGCAGCAGAACCCTGGCTACGGTCACCTTGGTTCTGCGGCGAACACCGTCGAGGAAGAAGAACAGTTCTCGTTCACCTCGCTCGATTACTGCGCGCCGACCCCGTCGTGGGCCGTGTACCGGTCCGTCGAGAGAGGCTTTGACCCCGACCAGACGCGCGTGGTGGGGAAGAAGGCGCGTCCGACAGCCCCACGGGAACAGAACTAGCAAGCGCACAGACACTCTCTGGGAGATGCGTTGGACTTTGCATAGCATATCCGAGGATTCCTCTTGATGGTCTGTCAAAGTTGTTCTGCCATGTGTCAGTCCTTCCTCTCTCTCTCTCTTTCCCCTTCCCTCACGTAAGCGTGCGCGCACAGCGCGTGTATGAGGAGAGCAGCGGAGCCCCATCCCTTTTTTTTTTTTTTTGAACGCTCACGGTTCCTCAGCTTCCATTGTGTGCTTGCTTTTTTTTTTCTCTTCGAGGTGCTCTGCTCCGTTCGCCTCTGCGTCATCATATTTCCCGAAAGCTTAATCTAAACGGCTTAATGCGGATAATGTCCCGCCACTGTTTCTTCTTTCTTTCTTTCCCTCTTTTTCTCTCATGCGCGACCGTCACCACGTCTAACCCACTCCCTCATAAATAAAATGAAAACAAAAGAAGGCGAGATGACACGACCATGCACGCCCTCACGCATCGGGACGCATGTGCCTGGGAACTAATGCCCGTTCCACCACCGCGACAACGGAAGAACCTGTCGACTCATATTTTTCGTTTTCTTTCTCCCCGCAGCTTGCGTATTCGAGGGTCCTGCTTCCTTGTAAAGCGAAACGACAATGGCAGAAAACTACTCTCTCTCCCCACTCAGTGGAAACGATGGGCGGAATCCATGGCGTGCCACATCAATGCAAAATACACGTTCCCCTATGTCTCCCCCCCCCCCTCCTTTTTTCGAGGCAGTACACAACATTCATTCAACACAGGGAATAGGAACGTCTGGACAGCCTTTTGTAAAAGGCAGCCTCGAGCACCTCCCGCATCCCTTCCTTTTGTTTTATATATATAACACCCTTACTTTCTCCTAGTGTCCCTTGAACAAGGAAAGCAGGAAACGAACTATCCCTGTGGTGTTCGAACCCTCACCCCCCAACCCCTGTGTGCGTTTCTTTCTCCCCGCTGATAACCCCTCGAGAAACAAACGACAAAGACGCTACCTACGTCGCATTATTTGACTTGAATTCGTGCAGCTGTCCCTTCCGTGACTTCATCGCGACGCAACCACCACCATGTCGAGCAGCAACCGTCGGACAAGCAGTCCCTCACCTCGACCACCGGCGTCGCGCAGCCCGGTCCCGACAAAGAAAGCCCCCGCCGCCTCCGGCTCGCCACGCATCAGTCGCAGCTTCGCCGCCACCTCTGGTGCGAAGAGGCCGTCTAGCAACGTGAAGGCGCAACGGACACCTTCGCCTGCACAGCCAGCGAAGGGTCAGCCCCAACGCGCCGAGGCGAAAATCACCGCAACTGCCGCGGCGGAGGGGAGCTCTCCCCTCTCCCAATCCGGGTCAGTCCCTTTGGTGTCAGGCTTCGGGGGAGCCAGCGGCGGCGGCCACGAGAAAACGTCAGCGGCACAGCGGCCACGGCAGCCGTTCCACAGCCACGGCCTGCGCGGCTTCTCGCCCATCCCCAGCGCACGACAAGCCTCCGCCGCTGCTCACGATGAGAATGGCGCGCGTGCCAATGCGTTGGACGCGGAAGTGGCGGCACGGCGTGAGTCGGAGCCGCACCTGCGCCGGAGTCCTCACGGCGGTGGTTTGCCCCTCTCTCCACTTCCCGATCCCCTTCAGCCTTCTCCTAGCTCCTCGGTGACGGGGCGAGCTACACCGTCGCGCCCGCGCTCGGCCTCCCACCGCCGCACCATCCCCACGGTCAGCGCGGGCTCCACCCTGGCCGCTGCAAATCCGTTTGCCGCTCAACCGACGGAGGTGATGGTGGCGATCCGGGTACGTCCGGACACAGACGCCCTGTCACAGAAATCCTCTGGGACAGGCGCGGCCAACGGCCTTACCACCCCACGTAACCATTCGCGCGCTCGTCGCTGCCTCACGGTGGATGCAGATGCCAAGGTGTTAGAATGCGTCCAGGGAGCGACCAGCTCCCACAGCTCTCCGGCCGCCGACAGTCCTCTCACCAATGGCCCGCCGACGGGCTCTCCTGCCGCGAACAACACGGTCCCCGTGCGTTTCACCTTTGACACGGTGTACGATGAAAAGACAAAGCAAGACACGGTCTTTCAGGACATTGGGAAGAAAGTGGTGCTCAACTCGGTCCTGGAGGGCTTTCACGGCACCGTGCTGTGCTACGGCCAGAGCGGGAGCGGCAAGACCCACACCATGATTGGTCCTGACGGCGGAAGAATTTCCCTCAAGACGCAACAACGCACGAAGAAAGGAGGCCGTGGTGAGCCGGAGAGCAAAACAAAGAAAACGAAGCGTTCCTCTCGCTGGGAAGGTGGCGTGCCACCACCCAACGGGATCCTTCAAACCTGTGCTGATGAAAACCCCGTCGATGAATACGAGGAAGCCGAGGAAGCCGATCTCTTTAGCGTGGATAACACCACCACAGCCGCCACCATGAATACGTGCGACGGAGAGGACGACGACGATGACGAGGCCGGCCTTGTCAGTGACCGGGGAGACGACGACGGCGACGACGACGTCGACGATTTCAATCGCTCGTGCGTACAGTCCCCCATGACGGGTGCGAGCGGCCCGGCAAAGACGCTGGACACCCAATCGACAGCGGTGCGGCCCCATAAATACGTCTTTGGTGAAGCGGTGGGTCTTCTCCCTCGAACCCTGCGCCTTCTCTTCGACGCTCTGGAAGAAAAGAAACGAATGGTGCAGGAATCCACAAGGCTCCCTTCCCTTAGGGAGCAACACTCGCGTGATGGCGAGGAGGACGACCGTGAGAGGCATGGAGATCAGGGCAGCGACAATGACCATGACGAGGACGACGCGGCCGATGGCGAGGACACTCCTGTGCAGAAGAAATTCTCCTATCAGGTGACCATCTCTGCCCTGGAGCTGTACAATGAGGAATTACGCGACCTGATGCCGTGGCCAAACCCTCGCACTAGCACCGCCCCAAAGGGTCTGAAGACGTCCGAAGCGGGCAGCACACCAAACCGTCTGACACGTACACATACCCCAACGTCGACCGCGCTCACCGGTGGCCCAGCCCCCAGTACCGCCGGTGGCGCAGACATGGACCGGCAGGCGACGCCAACAGCCACACCCTCTAGTCCGAGTTTTCTAGATGCCACCACACGCCGTGCGACCAGCATGCAACGCGCAGGCCAGGCGTCATCAAGGAAACTGCGCATTCGGGACCTTGGCAGCAAGGTGGAAAACGTGTCTGTGTTTGTGGAGGGGCTTGAGTGCCACCCTGTCCACAGCTTCTCCGACGCTATCAAGGCTGTTGCGGCAGCGCTGAAGGAGCGTCGGATGGGCGCCACGCGGCTGAACATCAACAGCTCCCGTGCACACACGCTCTTCTTCGTCAAGGTCCGTCAAACTGAAGAGGACTGCGTCCCTATCTTCCACGCGACAGATGGTGCCGGGGGCTTGGTGATGGAGGAGGTCCTCCGCCGCGAGGAGAAGTTTTCCATCTTGACCTTTGTTGATTTGGCGGGCTCTGAGCGCGTGTCGCACACCGGGGCCGTTGGCAAGCGCCTCGAGGAAGCCAAGAACATTAATCTGAGCCTCTCGCTTCTCGGAAATGTCATTCGCAAGCTAACGGAGGCCGCAAGCGAAGGCCCATCGAGCCCCACGCACATCCCTTTCCGCGACTCCAAGCTCACCCGCATGCTCAAGGACAGCTTTGGAGGCAACTGCATCACGTACCTGCTCTGCAACGTATCACCGGACCAGCGCGACGTGCTCGAAACGGTGTCTACGCTACGCTTTGCGAAGCTCGCCAAGGCCATCAAGAACAAGCCCGTGTCGAATGTCACCACAAAAGACTTGCACGGCATGCAAGAGGCGCTGCGGTTGGTGCGCAACGAGAACGACTGTCTTCGTAGTGAGAATTTATCTCTCCGCGAGCAGCTCAAGAACGCTCACGAGTACGCGACCTGGCTTGAAGAACAACTTGCGGCGGTGGCGGAGCGCAGCACCAGTCGCGCCGAGTCTCCTGCGGCGAACAGCGCCATGGACCTCAACGTGGACGACCTCTTCAACGCCGACGGCAGCTTCAATGAAAGCAAACTGAAGCAGCGATACTGTGGGGTTGGCGTTGGGGATGCGTTGGGTGGCACTAGCAGCTGCAATGGGGAAGCCGATGGTGCGGCGTCGTCCCCTACGACCGCTGCGCAGCTCTCGCGCGCCAACCTTGCGGAGGATTGCATGACGCTGGCGCGCAAGTTGCACGAGGAGCGCAACACAGCCGCTCTTGCGCGCAAGGAGACAGAGATGGAACAGCACAAGAACGCGATGCTTCTCGATGAAATCGCGAGCCGCGATGCCCGCTTGCAGAAGCTGGAAGACCTTCTCACCTCTGGTCACTTAGTGCTGCCCGCCGATGAAGAAGGGAACGGAACGACTGGCAAGCACAAGACAGTCGTCGTGCGCATTGGACCTGACGGCGACGTGACAGTGGAAGAGTGTGAACCTGCCGCGCAGGACCCTGCGGAGGAAGGGGGCTCGACCGGAGTCAACAAGAGCGGCTGCGCTCCGCGGGAGAGCAGCAACCGCAGCCTGCTCAGCCGTCGCCGCCTCAGCGCCGCAAGCGCTGCAGACGGTGAGGAGCCACAGCAGCATGGCCGACGCCCGTCTGTGTCAGAGCGTTTCAGCAGTTTCCTTTCTGCCTACGGCTTCGCCACCCGTGCCGCCAACGCCGCGGACGATGCACTCGGAGAACAACCAAACTCCGAGACTGGCACCTCTCTCGATGCCCGCGCAGAGGACACAACAGCCTCCGACGCGCCTGGCTCTCTGAGCAAGCGCACCGGCCGCGAAAACCTTCTCCTATCCCAGGACGAGCGGTACAGTAGCTACGACTACATGAGCCGCCGCTCCAAGCTGGAGCAATTTATGGATTCCTTTCGCCTGGCCGTCGCCATTGTGCGCAGCGACGACAGCGACGACGCGGACAACGTTGGGGCCGCTGCTTTTCTCAAGGACCAAGAACCACCAGGTGTTCGTGCGGGCACCACGCAAGAGAGCCGTCGTGAGCAGGATCGCTCCGTGCATGCGGAGGGCGGGGATTCTGCGCGTCCATGACTCCTGCAGGGCACCGCCACACAACGTACGACAGACCAAGTGGAAACAACATTTACAACAACCGTGAACAGACCACAAGAGAAGGTTCACCAAAGGAGTGGAGCAGCGCATGACGCACTGACCCCATCCAAGAACCAAAACCACACAAACACAGAGGAAAACAAGGAAAGAGATGAAGAAGCAGGTACAACGGAACAGAGAACGAAAGCAAAACAAGAGAATGTCAACCCAACGGCAGAAGACGACGTGCCAATCGGTGATACTTCACTCCGTGTCAAGGCTACCAACTTCGAGGATCACCACCACGAAACTGACGACGGTGAAATGAATGCGCCCGGCTCCATGGAACCAGACCTGTCGGGAGGGCAGAGGCAGGAGAAGAGCGAAGTCACACGGTCTCCTCCCACCGCCGCCATACTGGCAGCCGGACACGCGAGCGTCTCTCCGTTGGTGGAATGGTCCGCGTGCGCCAGTCGCTACCTCACCGCGAGCGACAACACCGCCACAGCGCTGAGCCCGACTTCATTCTTGACGTCGTCAACGTCTCTGATGACCGTCAGCCACGCCGTGAGCGCAGGCACCGGCAGCAATCTGAGTGCGCCGCACACGGCCAGTAGCGTCTTCTTAACGCAGGCCGGCCCACAGCCTTCCCTGGATGTGCCGCTGCAGGCTTCCACGAACTCGATGCTGAATCGAATCGAGGATCAGCTATCCCGCTCCTTTGACGAGACGCTGTCCGAGTCAGGCTCCGAAAACGTCAGCAGCATGAGTTACGCATCGTCCTCGTCAGATAGCAGCGCTGATGACAGCACAGACACCAGCAGTGAGGTTGCCTCTTTCGAAGGAGATGCATTGGTTGCGGTGTTGGACGCTGTCAACGACAGCAATGACGACAGGGACGGTGCGGATCGCGAGGAAGACTCGCTGCAGGAGGAGGCCATGTACACTGCTGCGCAGAATGCGCTTGGGAAGGGCGGCAACGCAGCGCTGGCCCGCGTCTACGGTGCTCTATACCATCCCATCTCGCTCCTCTCCGCGCGATCCAGGAAGTAGGGATGCACTCTCTTCCTTTCTCACTCCCCAGCTCTTTCGTTCCCTTCCAATGGTGCCGTGATGCGAAGTGGCCCTTCAACGGCTTCTCCGTGAGACCAGCAGACACGCAGTCGACAGCCGCCACGGAGCCCATGGAGAGGCTTCCTTCCTCGTTCACCATGCTATCTTCCAAAACGGGCTTCGAGAAGCAAACAAAAAATCATTGAAACACGTGCGAAGAATATAAAAAAAGAATTCTTCTTCATCATCTTCTCTTCACCACTCACCATACCACACTATAAATGTTGTTTTACACCTCTCTGTAATGCATGAAGGCGGTGTCCTTAAGTCCGACTCTTCTTGTCACATGTCTTCTCGCACCCCTTACACACGCACTTTTTTTTCCTGTGTCTTGTTTGGCGTGGTCCGTACACAAGACGCGGGAGAGGCGTGTGACAGGGGAGGAGACATGCAAGAAAGAGAGAGAGAGAGACGCTTTACAAATACTCACCCAACGAATCTCTCAAGCGATGGTTCTCACTTTTTCTTGTTGTTTCGCTCACCCTCCCTTCCCCCGTTCCTCTTCCGACGTGGTTCCTTTCCTAAAGTGAATGTGTGAGAGGAGGCAAGGGAGAAGGGAGGTGAAAAGACGAAATAATAAGGAAAAGCAACCTTCGACTTGGATTTCATTCCTAGGGAGGCTACAGTCTTCTCCCTTTGAGATTTTGTGTTTCGACTTCTACAGCATTCCCACACCGACGCACGCCTGGGAGCAGATCACGCGTACGAATTCCCCAACATCAAAAATATATGTTTTAGGAAAGAAATGTTTTATTTTACTTCACTTTTCTGTTGTTGTTGAAATGAAGTCTCACTCATTTCCTTCACGTGCGCCACCACCTCACACTCAAAAAGCAACGTAACATCATTACCTTTGGTTCAACTGACCTTGAGCGCTTTCTTCCCTATTCCGCATTTGTTCTCGAATCATCCACATCTTACCGAATTTTTCCTCTTCCTGTCTGTGTTGTCCTTCTTTCTCTCTCTCTCCTCTCGTCCGCCTTTCATTTTCGGTCAACCGCACACTTCCCTCTGCCCATCTCTTCCGTGCTCCTCTTCCTTGTTCCTGTCGTTTCCTTCTTCCTCTGCTTCCCAATTTCTTTTTTTTCTTTTTCTTCTTTGACCACTCTCTTTGCAGACGACGGGCAGACGAAATATTGCATACCAATCCCCTCATGAAAGGGGGGAATCCCTGTCTGACTCTATCGCGTCATACGAACCTCCGAGAATTTTTGTTTTTGTTCTCCTTGGCTCTTGTACGATCATCTATACACTATGTTTGCGTGACTTCTGCTTATGGTTGCTGTTCTCTTATCTCTTTGTTGCCCCTTTTTTTCCACGTTTTTCCCAACACTCCTGACATCAAAAATACAAAATAAAAATAAACCATCACCACGTTTGCCTCTGTAAGAGAATCACACCTCGATAAACGTAACTCGTTGAAGGGAATGTGGCCGCTGCAGATCACCGCGGCGGCGTCCACAGGGGATAGCGTTTCCCCAGCGGCGTCTTTCCTTTTTTGTTTCCTTTTTTTTTCTCATGTACCACGAACTCCTCTCACAGGCATATGCTCCTGTTTACATTTTTATGCCCCTGAAGCCATCACCAGTGGAGGTGCTGAAGCAGTGACGGACGGGCATCGTATTTGACATCCCTTGGAAGGGGGGAAGGGGGCCGCAATGCTGGCACCGCATGCGAAAAACATCCCCATCTTTGGTAGTGTCTGTCACTTCCGTTTTCTTCTTCCCCCCCCCCCTTTTTTGCTCCCCTTTCACACCCTTTCTCCCATCATGTCCAGCTTCCTTTTTTTTTGCTTTTTTTCCTCGTCGTCACCCACATCATTGGAGGCGCTCTGGCGCTATCATCGTCCCCTTCTTCTCTTCCTTCCTCTCCTTTTCTGTCTCTTTTTCTGCATCTATTTCTCGAAGTGGCCATGGTGTTGTCAGCGTGTTCCCCAGCGTCCACCACGTGCAAAGAAAAGAGTCAGATACACGGGACATGTTTCAACAGTCGTGTCCACACACGTACCAATTTTTTTTTTTAATCCTACGAATGTCTTCCTTGCCAACCCCTCCGCTTAAAAACTTGCTCCTACCTCTGAAGAAAAAAATTCATGTTTCCATTACTTCTGCAGCGGAAGCCCCCTTCGTTGATGCCGTCTTAATGCCTCGATCTCTCTCTCTTGCTGTCTCCGGTTTCTCTTTATTTCTAATCCAAACCCCATGCGCACCTTCGAGCTGTGCGAGTCGTTCAGTGGCACTTTGTACCCAACAACCATCAACCACCTTACTGCAAAGTCAACTAGTGTACAACCTCTCCCCCACCCCCCTAAAAAAGAAAAAAATACGATAACGAAACGGACTTGAGCAGCTGGCACGCTCTTGCTATCACGGCTTTTACTCTCTGGATCGTGTTGAAACAAAAAGGCAGGCGTGAAGAACCGTTTCGTGTGGATGGCCCTGCACACAAAGTATCTCCCTCTCCCCCCCCCTCCCCTCACCTCATGTGACACACGTTGACCGGACGGACATGGAGATAGATGTGTACGTATATGTGGGCATACCGGCTCTTGATAAGTGACCGACGGGAGGGGAGAGTTGCGGGAGCGCTCCTCACCCCATCTTTGAAAGAGAAGGATCAGTGGCAGGAATGGTGATTCGGCTGAAGAAATAGAAGCAAATATTCTTCCTCTTCCCCTCCTAACGTTTCCATCTCGGTGAACGTGCGCTGTTCGTCGTTTTCTTTCTGCTGCTGTCGTTTGGCATTTGTAGCGTAGAGGTTTGCACTCATCTCAGAACACGTGGAGACAAACGTCCTTGTGGCGCGATTCTCCCTTCCTGGTTGCTTTATTATTACTTCTTCGTTTCTGCAGACGTCAGAGGGGAACAGAACGAGACTTTGTTCGTTGTGTGGACCCGGTTTCTCCATCACCATATTCGATTGGAGAAACATAAACGGGCTCGCCGCTCTTTCTTTCTTTCCTTCTTTTTTTTTTTACCGCGATTACCTCCATAACCATTCGTCGTTGCTCGAGAAACCCGTTTGTTGTGACTAGATACACGTTTTCACACCGCGCTCAAGTGCGCTGCATTTCAGTAGACGCTTGTTGTTGTTCCTTGAGAGACAAGCAACGTTTGAGTTTCGCTTTTATTTATATTTTCGGCTTCTTTCATTTCACCACCGTAGATCCCATTGTTCTTTCACATCTCTTAACGCACAACCAAGCTGCGCGCGCTTGGTGTTCGCATAATTATCTCTCGTCGCCTGTAGCCAGATCGGGCACTACAGTCAGAGCTAGACCGTAACGCAGTGTGACCTCGCTTCTCTCATATTGACCTGAAACAAAGCCTTTCACATTCATTGGAGCGCGTCGTAGGCACTCAGGAAGGGCCGCGATCGACACCTTGCCAGCCGTTATCGTTAGCCTAATTACCATTCCTCTTCTTGTTTTTGCTTCATTAGGCAAACATGGAGGAAGTTCACACCATTGACGACAGTCTGCAAGGCAACACGCGACGGTCCCAAAATGCATCTCATGACGACATGCAGAAACCTCTCCTCGATGGAGCTGCACCCCCGCTGACCATGGGTGCTATCGAGCAGACCCACGGTCATCACATCGACGCCCATGGCCAAGGTGAAAGTCAAAGCTCAACAGAGAATCCGCTGATGTCTCCTGTAGCCATGAATGAGCACATGTGCCCTACAGACCCTCCTGCGACGACGGCATACGTGGAAATTCCGAGCGCCACGGCACTATCGCCCGAGCAGCTGCGCCAGGCAAAGGACAATCATCAGTTTGATAAGGCGCACACGCAGCGAAACGGACGCGTCGCAACATCAAAGGAGAAAGCAAACGACAACCGGCTGAAAGCGAAACAGAAACCACCGTCTGCTCGCCCATCGCAAGCTCCCGCGGTGCGTCTTGGCGGTCAAGCCAGCAAAGCGAATGGATCGCAGAGAGGTGCAGCACAGGTAGGAGGCTCTGGTCAAGCTCCTGCTCAGCGGTCAAGCAGCGCCATGAGCCGCGGCAGCAGCAACCGGCGTAGTCTCAGCAACAACACTCAAGAGAAGCAACGGCCTCGCTCTGACTCTGCGTCCTCCTCCACCCGTCGGGTGCTTCCTGCGCATACGGTTCGTCTTCCTTCCCCGCTGATGCGGACGACGAGCACGCCGGCGACGCAGGAAGCCTCCTCTGTTCGCGGCGATGGTGGCGCCTTGGCAGCAACAGCAGATCAGCGGAGGAAGGCATCCGCAAGCACTGGTGATGCAAAGGCAAGCCGTGGCGGACCCGGTGGATTGCAAGCGAACTCGTCTGTCTCGCGTGCCCCACGAAGTGCGTCGAGTCGACAGGGTCGTGAAGGACGCCCGACGATGCGGGCGACTTCTTCCCAGGGCGTTCGCAGGACACCTTCCTCGCTTTCGTCCACGGCTCTGCCAAAACGGACGCAGAGTACGTCGTTTGCAGACCTCGAACGGCCTCGGCGCACGAGCAGCACAGCGTTGCAGCGAAGCGGCTCCTCTGCATCCGTGAATGCGCAATCGAAACGCACGGGAGCTATGTCGGCGTCGTCTATCACAAATCGTCAGGCGTTGAAGCCACCAGCGCTCTCTGTTCCTGCAGCTGCCAAGGATACCTCTCGACGCCCTTCCTCTGCCTTCTCTGCCACAAGGACGACAGGTCCCAAGTCGTATTCTACGGTGTACGCACGCGGGGGCTCCTCCCAAAGCGCGGTGGGGGCATCAGCACGGCAACCACCACTGAAGAATGGGCGTGCTTTCAAGACGGCCCCTCAACAGGGCGGCGCTAGCATTCATAGTCATACCGGTGGACACGATGACCCACCCCGGCGGCGCTCCAACAGCGCCAAAGGTCCGGCTAACAGTAGAGCACCGGTTGCCCGAAGCCTCTCGACGTCCTCTCTTCCAAAGCACACCACCACTACCTCCACCACAAATCCAAAACCGCAAAACACCACGAAGGCGCAGCGTCGTGTGGAACCTTCTGTCAGCACCCATCCCCCTACAGCAGCCCGTCGTCCATCGGGTGCGGTGCGGCCAAAGATCTTTTCGGCCGCCCAGGCGGAGCCGTACCAGCGCACCTCCCTGCAGCTCAGCGAAGACGGCGGCGATGTGGCCTGTGATGCCAACGGTGTGCTACCGCCCTATTCCCCGGGTACGAGAGGTGTGGGTCTCGAGCGGAATGCGACGCTGATACAAGAAATGGCGAGCCTAAGTCCGTACGAACGCGCGCACCTTGAGCGGCTACTGCGCGACATGGCCGCCGCGCAGCAAGCTCTTGCAGAACAACGGGTGCACACACAGGGCGGTCACCCGCACCGTTCTTCAACGTTGTCTCAAGACAAGCACAAGCGGCTCATGCACGAGGTGTCCGCCCAGCCAGCGAACCCACCCCGACGACGAGCACGCCCGGTACTAACGGCAGCGTATGACGACGACACCGGAGCAGCAGCGGTGTGGCAAGAGGATCCAATCACGGCGGGTGTCCGCGAGGAGAGCGGAAAGAAGCATGACGAGAGGGGGAAACGCCGTGGCCAGCAGGATAGCAGGGAATGCGAGGTCATCTCCCAGCCCCTCTTCTCCGACCCTGACCGGACGAGGAGCCACTTGGAAAGCCCTTCACCAGCCGATGGGCACAGATGGGGAAGTCACCATCGACAGGGTAGATATGACGATGACGACGACGACGGTGGCTTTGGCTTTACTGTCTACTCTGCCAAGCGCAGTGCGTCGTGGTCCCCCGACGCAGGAGCCAGTGAGCCGCTGTGGATTTACCTGAGAGGTGTCAGCCCCCAGACGAGTGTCTCACCGGGCGTGGATGGTGCCTCCTCGTCCGGGCGTCTTCGAGTGCCAAAGGCTTCGTCTGCATCGCAGAACGGACCTGACGAACGTCGCCGGCTCGACTTTTCAGAGTCTCCAGCACCCGAGGAGGAGTCTGAGAGGGCAGCTGGCCGAAATGCAAATGGCTCGGCTGCGAGTGCGCACTCGCCCGGCGGAGCAACCTCGCCACGGTTGCCCCACGATCGTGTCGCCAGCGTTGGGGTGCTCCTCGACAGCCCTGATCCACTCGCAAGGCGCCACCCGCGCGCGCGCTCAAGCCCCCTCACCAATGAGGCATCGCCGTCACCGATCCAACCCGATGGTCCGCAGCGCAGAAAGGCTCCCGCATGGCAAGGGCCTCTTGCTAACGGCAACCGGGAGGTCATCTCCGTTGGTGCGACCCTAAGCGACGACGAGGACCTTCTCCGCTGGGACGACAGCGTCAGCCAGCACCGTAGTCAGCTCAGTGATGCTCTCGACAAGGACGAAAGCGATGAAGACGCGGAAGGAGAGCGACTGGTTCGACAGCAGCAGCAGCAGCACCAGAGTCCGTTGGAGCGGCTGCGCAAAATTCGCGAGGCCGCCAATGCCAAGGCGCAAGCACAACGCGAGAAGCAGGTGGAGCGACGCCGATCCATGGACCCGAGTCGCAGTGCGGCGCGTGAGAGCGACAGAAAGGAGATGGAACGTGAGCTCGATGTTACCCCGCTCCGTCAGCACCAACAGACACAGCAGCAAACCCCGGTGACGTCGTACGGCGTGGGAATCGGGGGCGCCGATGGATCTCCACTCGCTCCCCCTGCACACCCACGTGAAACGGCAGGCGACACCGTCGCGCTTCCGCAGGTTGTCGACGTGTCCGTCGGCCTGCCACGTGCACCGCCCTCCTCTGACGAGGACAAGGCTGTTGAGTCCCGCACGTCCACCACGCAGGACCAGGACAGAGAAGATGGGCAGGTGGAGGGAAACGCTGCTGATGCGGCGGAGAGCAACCCGCAACCTAGCCATGAAGAAGACAACCACCAAGCCCCCAGCCCCGACCCTGCCATTCCCGCTCCCCGATCCACGGCTTCTACGCCGTCGGACGTGGCACTCTCCCCTCCTCCGAAAATTTCACGTCTGCTCGATGGGCCAGAGTCCCCTTCCGTGCTCAGCCCCACCGCCGCCGCTGGCAAGAAATATTCCCCCGCACAACAACATTCCCAGCGAAAGCAGCAACCGCTTCACCAGTCGCAAAAAAAGCGGGAGAAGCAGAAGGCGTCGCCGAAGAGGGTGCCGGTGGCCAACGGACTGTCGTCGCACAAGAAGACGCACAAACCCAGTAAGCGAACGCAGCAGCGCCACGCGGAAACGGGGTTGACTCCTCCCGCTGCTACCTCTGCAGGGGAAGCCTTCGGCCAACCATGTGTGAACATCACCGCAGAGGAATTTCAGCAACTCTTGCAGGTTGTACGGTGTCACGATTGAGCAACGGTGAATGTTTTTTTTTTTTTTTTTTTAAGATGTGGTCATGACCATAATCGTCACAGAGGCCATCGACATATCGTGACGACAACGTCTCCCTGTCTGAAACGCTTCCTCTTTCCGTTGCATTTTACTTCCTCCTTTTTCCTAGAGTACACTACATGGTTTGTGACGCTTTTTTTTTTTAAAAAAAAACCTTACGTCACGTAACCTTCGCAGCATCATGCGCGGCAACTGAAACAAGAATAAGCGTCACGAAACGGAGGCTGAATGATCTCCCCGATCCTTGCGCGGAGGCGCGTGTCACTACGTCAAGCCTTTGTTTTCACAGAAAGATTCGTGGGTATGTAGTGAGTTGTTGCTACTCACGTCATGGTGCAGCTTCACTCTCATGACCTGTGTTGCATATGTCTTGGAACCCATACCAAACCCTACCATGCGCTTATTTTTCCCTAACCCTTCCCTCCTTCACTTCTACATCCCCTCTTTCTCTTCACAACAAACAGCTGCTAGCAGTGTTTGCCTCTTCCCGCATCTCTCTTGCCTTTCCAGAGATCATTAGTATACTTTTTTTTTTTGAAAGCTCTTCCAACAAAAACAAAAGCACCACCAAGCCGTCAAAAATGCTCTCCAGCGCTCTTCGTCGCTCCGCGGCCGGTGAGGCCGCCCACGCCGTCAGCGCCGTCCCCAGCATCGAGCGTGCCGGCCACTACCTGCGCTTCAGCACCCTCAAGGTCCACCCGCACAAGGAGGGCAACTTCCGCGCCCGCCCTGTCGGCTGGAAGGGCTGGAACAGCAAGGAGTACCAGGACCCCTGGGCGCCCTTCCCCCTCACTTCCCCGGTTCGCCACGTGGACCGCATGTTCGCGGGTATGTGGTTCGGCTTTGGCCACTTCGCCATCAAGAACTTCTTTGGTATTGGCAACTGGAAGCTCGCCCTGCGCCTCTCCTTCTGGGGCTGCTTGGGCTGGTCCTACGCCTTGAGCACCTACGTCCTGCGCATGTACAAGAACGGCTGGGAGTGGAAGAACCGTGGTGCCGTCTTCGAGATGGAGTAAGCCCTTGCAAGGTATTAGCTCTTTTTTTTTTCTCTTCCTCGACTGACGAACGTCTTCCTTCGATGGACGCAAACTGAAAAGTGACAAGAAAACTCTTTAGCATTCTTACTTTACTGTCGATTTGTTTTGTTTCTTTCCGCTTCAGATCATGTGGAAAAGGGAAAAAACGGAATGACGAGCTTGTGAGGGCCCAACGACGGGAAGTACCAGACGGGGGAAAGTCGCCGCGATGCGCATCGCGACCTTTTCTTTGTGTGTGCTCTGAAGTCAAGGCCAACGTACATCGCGTAGCACCTCACAGCTCTTCTTTTTTTTTCTCCTTAGTATGACTCCACTATGGTCTTTCTTTTATTATTCTCATGGTGAACTCACTATTGATTTGTAGGTATTCAACACTTCAAAAAAAAAAAAAAAACGAGAGGGAGGCAGAATGGCGCAGTGTACGGTCTCACTGTTTGTTCTCCAATGCGGTGGGGAAGCTGGACCGTTAGACGCGACGTCTCTTAGCTTCTTTCGCCGTCAGGGCTGCAAAGCTTTCCGTCAGAGTTACGAATTCTCTGTCTAACCGGATGCTTTTCTGAGAAGACCAACGTCACGTCGGTCCTAAAGAGCCGTGGACACCGTGGCGATGGATGTCGGTCAAAAATGAAGAAACGCCTTCGGAGGCATCGAACCCTACGTGACACTCGTGGCCACTGCGATCAAGTTGGCGATGGTGTGTTGGGAGTCGAAAAAAAAAATTGTTTTTGTCTTTTGCCTTGGTTGATGTTATTGCACAGCTTACGCTTTCAGCTGGCGTGTTTAACACGGAGCGGCATCGCCCTCTTCTCTCCCACTTCTTCCAATTCTGCCTTCTGTAGGTCACAGCTGATTCCTGTGTAAAAACAAGGGCTAAACCGTAGACGGTAAAGGTTGGCTTTTGGTGGAGGTGGTTCGTCTGTTTGTTAGTTCCTCGCCGCGTGACGCCTCGATCCGATAGCCTTTTTCGCGTGCTTTGTTGCCTTGTCTGACCTTTCGTATTTCTGAAACACTCGTATACCCAAGAGAGGGTAAGAATACACTCACACACCCGACTCCAAATGCGGCGTTGCACAGCGCACTTGGTGCCGTTTCTCGCGTTCGAAGCGCGGAGTCGTCAGCAGACCACTGCCCCATCCTCCCACCGTGTACTGCTTCAAGTGCCTCCGAATCGTCGCTCCACACGCTCCCTGGGGGTCACGACAGCAGGCTTTCAGGCAAACGGCGCCCAACACATAATAAAACGCTTCTACGCCTCCGGAGGTGCTTCACGAGGCTCCCATAACAACGGCAAGGAACATCACAGCAAAGACGACGCAGACGATGATATTTTTGTCAAGTCCACGTCGCGGGAGGGGGCGTCTCACAAGACGGATCGTGAGGCGCACGACGCCGACGATGAAGAGGAGCTCTTCTACGATAGCCACAGCGGCCCGTCAAGGGGCCAAAGGCAGAAGGCTTCACGTGATGAGGCGGAAGAAGATTCAGGGAATGCCGCCGACCATGAAGACGGCAGTGGCCCAGGTCTTCGCGTGCAGGCGACACCGTCGCTGCGCACGGCGTACGCCCCGTCCGGCATCGATCTCCCCGAATCCTCCTTCCTCAAGTGCATTGAGAAGGAAATTGAAGATGAAAAGCTACGGCTCGACAAGGAAGAGGGCGCGCCGCCCGCCCCGCAAGGCTGGGAGGTGCACCACGTGAAGGGCTCCAGCGTGTTTTACGCGCGCCGCCTGTGGTTGCCTCCGGCGACCGCACCCATTCTCACGCCATCCCCCAGGAAGCAGGAGGGAGCCCATGAGAAGGACAACGACGCAGACGTGGAAGCGGACGGAGTACGGTTTCCCGCGAAACACGAGCGGTGCATGGAGAAGCACTTTATCCGGGTGCAACTCACAACGCGCGACGCCGCGCTGGACCCCGAGTGCGACATCCGTGGAGAGCACTTTCCTTTTTCTTTCTTCATCCAGCGCATCCCGCCGACGGCAAGCGGTCAAGCAGGTGACGCTGCACAGGCTCCCACCACGGATGCCTACTCGTCGCTCGCGAAGCTTCACGCGCCGACTTTCGATGAAGCTGAGGAACTCTCCATGTACGAGAACTCCATTGAAGTCCGGCTTGACGTGGTCGACGGGGAACTTGTGGTTGACGCCGTCGTGTACCACGGGGAGCGCGAGGTGCTGTCGCAGGTGAATCGTCGGAAATTGAAACCGACCATCGCAAGCGCAACTGCCGAGACTCGTAGTGAGCGCGCGAACACCTCCAGTGGTGACGTTGACGGAGAGACTGACAGAATGGAAAACCCGTTCTGCAACGACAAGACGCATCGCACCACGGGCCTCATGCATGACGGCGACGCGCAAAAAACGAAGCGAACGGTGGCTATGTACAACGACGTATTTGGCGGCTACCCAGGGCCGAACCTGGACGAGGCAGAGGAAGAAATTCTAGACGGAATTCAGGCGTGGTTGGCGGAGCGCCAGATTGATGATCGCTTCGGGGAGTTTGTCGGTCAGTACTCGGTGTGGGTGGAGCAGATGGAGTACGAGGCGTGGCTCCAGCAGCTCTACGACTATGTCGCCGCTTAAATTAAACGGGGTCATCCTGTTGTTGTTATCGTTGAATCGCATCGAAGAAGAGGAATGGATGACCACACGAATGTGAAGGGTTGAAGCATGCTCCTGGAAGCACTATGCTGTGTCGGCGCAAGGTCTTGCGTGAGGGACGGAGGGGGGTCTGAGCACACCAGCCAAGAATGCTCCCTGGCCACGTGAAAGCTGACCCATGGTGGGTCACAGATGAGGATGGACTGGAAATATCTTATCACAGTCACTTCTTTCTTTCACTTGTGGTAGGTCTCAGAACCCCTCCCAATTCGAAACGATCTTTCATCCAAGACTTCTCACACTCTCAACCACTTACCCAATCCCCAAGCAGCTGTCTCCCGTCACCCAGGATCGCAGCTAATGGCTTCACTTCATTTGTGAGTTCCGTCTTTAGGATCAGGTAAGTGGTTGGGTGTGCGTGAAGACTTGAATGAAAGGCGGATTTGAATTTGCCTATTTGTTTTTGTTGTCCTGTCGAATTGTTCTGTTACATTTGTCGATTACCGTGGGTGGTCCGGCCTATGTGTGTCTCTCCCAACTTCTATTCACATACACGTACTCGAAGTGAAAGAAAGAAATATGTGAAAGACGCAAACGGCGAATGAGTGAATCTGATACTCCGTGTTGAAAAAATAGGCGCTGGAATGAATGGAACATACCCAGCATCTTCGAGGGCATCTCATACATATTGCCTCCAAAAACCCAAGGCGACCTGCAGTCGCTCTCGCACCACGCATTTTTCCTTCCCGTTTTCTCCTACTGGGCTCTCTTGTATACGGATTGCAAGCACAAACACAAGCGCGCCTTCGCATCGCACACGACAGCAGCTCGCCATTCCAGCGAACAACCTCCACGAGAACTTCTTTGCACCATCGCGGTATCCTCACACACACATCCCATGCCGCCCAAAGCACTCCCACCACCGCCGCGTCCCGACCCTGTCACGCTAGACCAAATCTACAACACCCTCACGACCCCCACCCTCTCGCTGGACGAGAAGGCGTACCAGCTCGTCGCCCTCAGCACCGTTGCCTTCCACCCCAGTGTCAAGCTTTTTCTCTTTGAGGAACCCAACCTCAGCACCACGACGACCACCGCCGCAGATGCATCAACCCCAGCAAACGAGCAGCGAAACAAGCAACGACGTGAAACGCTTCTAAAGAATATCGCCTTCTTTCTCGCGCAACGCAACAACGCCGTGTGTGAGGAGTGCCGATGGGAGACCGTCTCTCTGCTGGGCGAGCTTTGCCGCATGGACAATGGGCACACCCCGCACGGCAAGGCCAGCAGCACCGGCGCGAATAGCACGAACACCAGCAGTAACAATGTGCCCAGCACGCCTCCCCCAGCGACCCCGCAGGCCCAGCTCGATGCCAAGCTTAACCTCTACGCGAAGCAGAACCTCGAGTACCTTGCCACGCTTCCGTGGTTCCTGCCTGCCGTCAACGCGCTCATCACCGCAGGGGACAAGAAGGAGGGTGCCAAGACGGCGTCCGCAGCGGCGACGGGAGCGGCGGCGGGTGCCTCGTCCTCTTCCTCCGCGAAAGGCGGCGCGCAAGGAACGGCCAGCAGCGCGGCGACAGCAGAAGCAAAGCTCTCTCGCGAGGAGCTTAAACAGCGCCTTCGCGAGAAACAAAACAGCAATCGGAACAGCATGGATGGCTTTGTACCCCCAGCGGACGAAAGTGCTGAGCCAGACGAGGACGTTATCATTGCCCTCAAGGATATTCTGAACGCTTTGCCCACTGTGGAGACAGACGCCAACAACACAAAGACGTGTGTGTGGACCCCCGAGGCCCTGGCGCAGGCGCACGACCTCATGTTCCTAGACGCATCCACCAACCTGCTCCACCTCATCCCAACCGTCAGCCGCTGCTACAGCAATGTCTGTGGTATGTGCCGCAAGGTGGCGCCCGCGGACAAGACTTCGACCAAGTTCCTCCGCTGCTCGAGCTGCAAAGCCGTGTATTACTGCTCTGCGGATTGCCAGAAGAAGCACTGGAGCCTCTCGCACCGCCAGCCGTGCACGACCTTCAAGGACCGGTGCAACGTGATTCTCGAAGAGTACTACGCCCTCAACAAGCACAAGCACAACAACAAGAACAACAAGAATGCAGCAGACGCCGCGGTGGCGGTGCTTGAGGTGCCACTGGAGCCCAGCCTATTCTACGAGACGCGGCGCTATCTGTTTGACCACAAGGACTCGAGCTTTGGGAACGTGAACTTCTACGACTACTTTATGAAGTACAACGTGCGCGGTAGCTGAGTGCGGTGCACACTGATAGGGTCGCTTAGGTCGGGCGGGGGGAGGGGGCTGTCGATGGAAACTCCCTGTTTGTGGCTTTTCGGTCCAAAGAGAAGTGATCATGGATTACGGTTTCTTTTTTTTTTCTGTCATACTCTGTTTTATTCACGATTAAATATGTTTCTCTCTTGGGTGTTCGTTCACGTAAGCATAAACATGGCAAGACGATAAGCAGAAGATTTTTAAAGAAACAGCGAGGAGACATATCTGAGTATAGAGTGATGCGCAGTCGTCGTGATTACGACGATGCAGCGGATCCTGGTGTGTGGCGTACTGGGGATGCGCAGAAGATCCACAAAACGTCAATGGAGGTCTCTGCGGCCGTCCCTTGCAGTGCCCTCGTTATGTGTGCCCTGTGAAACATCAAACGGTATCCATCTCTCTCCGCAAACTCTCTTCAATGCACTGACAGATTCACACAAGAGAGGAGGTAATAGCAAGCGGAGGTAGTGATTGTTGTTTCCCTTTCTTACCCCTCACTCCCCTCCCCCACGCGCACGCACGCACACACACCATCTCCGGCAAGTAACCTATCGCCACCGTACACGGAAAGGGGAAGCCAAACGGTTCGCCCATGGACAAGTTCACCTCCATTATTGACGTGGGCAACGCAACCGGCACGGGCTCTGCCGAAAATGAGAGCATCTGCCCGTCGCTCTCCTTCAAGCAGCGCGTGATTGGCTGCGCCGCCATGATGGGCATCGGCATGCTCTTCTCGATTCTCAGCTGGGTGACCGTGTTCCTGGGCGATTACGTCTTTTTTGGTATCCTCTTTACGCTCGGTAACCTCTGCTCCATTGGTGGCACCCTGTTCCTCGCGGGCCCGGTGAAACAGATAAAGTCCATGTTTAACGAGGGCCGCTGGATCGCCTCGAGCATCTACCTGGTGACGATGATTCTCACCATCGTGGCGGCCGTGGTCGTTAAGAGCGGTATCATGGTGATTATCTGCTGCCTCGTGCAGTACGGCGCCATGTGGTGGTACTTCCTGTCGTATGTTCCGTTCGCGCGAGATGCCATCAAGAGCGCCGTGTCCAGCGCCTTCTCCAAGTAAAGTTTTTTTTTTTAAAGGCACGACGGAGCGCGCGTGTTTGTGAGACTCCTCATCAGTGGGGCTTGTCTTTTCGAGGAACTGAGGACAATTATATGAGGGAGAGAGAGAAAGAGATAGCGAGCGGCGTGCAGCAAGGATGGACACTCTGGGGACACCCCTCTTAGAAAAGCTGACGCGCGCTTATCAGAGCGCATGAAGGGAACAGGCTCTCCCTCTCTCTCTCTCTCTACTCTGTCTTCCTTTCTGTTTCCTTCGAAAACAAAACCCACAGGGATCTTCTTCGATTGTTTCTGTTTAGACTGCATGATGTTGCTGTTTGCTCCTCGCACAAGAGAGACAAGTTTGACGACTACACATTTAAAATGAAACTCGGGATCAGCTACTACGAGAAAGGAACGACTGTGAAAAACTTGACGGGGGTGTTACGCGAATGCAATTCCACTTACTCCCTACGGGGTCCGTTCCTCTTGGCGTTTGAGCCGCCACGGCACGGTGCAACCACCTGCCCCTCGCACAACGCGTACGCGCCGTTACGCATCGGCTCCTGTTATTGTTCTTTGTTCCCCTCCTCTCTCTCTCTCTCTCTCTCTCTGTGCGCTCTTGCTGTTTGTTTCACGGTTAAGAAACGTGTCGCTGCTGTTGTTGTTGTTGTTGTTTGAAGTTCACCTTTGTCAAATAAGAATCACGGAAGAGGAGCCTCGTTCGCCTTGTCTTCCGCACGCAGAGAAATACAAACACACACAAAACCAGTGAAGGTGCCGTGTACCATTGGACCCTTCTAAACGAAAAGGGAAAAAAATGGGCGCACGAGGAAAGAAGAATGGCGGCCGCAAGGCAGCTCCGCTCCGCAAGCAGACACAGGGGAGCACCAGCACCGCCGGCACCAACGCCGAGGGGCTCGAGGTCCCGCACAACGGCGGTGGCCCGGCCGTGCACATCCCTCCCTGTGCGCACCGCCTTTTCAAAGATCAGCCGCGCTTTGCTGAAATTGAGGAAAGCGCTGCGGATATCCGATACTTTGCTCTTAAGCCAAAGACACACGCACAGCTCAAGAGCTGCGGTGTGCCCATGAAACTAGCGGAAATCTTACTCCTGCAAGATGTTACAGAGACTGTGGAGGTGCCCTCAGAGCACGCGAGCGAGGCTGACATGGTGCCTGCGACGACGGCGATTGAGCGTGTTCACAAGGGCATGGCCTACGCCCACATTGCCGCCGCAGAGGCTCTCCGAAATTTGATGGCCAACGACGATGCGGCGACGGCGGGTGGCTCCATCATCACCACCCTCACCGCCAGCGACGCCACCACAGACGGCAGTCCTATTGACATTTCCGCTGCGTCTCCGTCGTTTAGCGTGCGTCTCGCACTGAAGCTGAAGCGCGTCTGGGAGCTCGCCGTGGAGACGCGGCGCACCGCGGGCCCGGCAGAGTGGCTAGCAGAGCACCAGCAGCAACAGGAACAGGAACCGGAACACCCGGAAGAGCCGCTACTCAACGAAGGAAACGAAACAGAGGACGGGGTTGCAGCAGAAGGAGAGCCCACCCAGGAAGGCAGCCGCGCAGACAATAGCAGGGGTGGGAGCGCCTACCTCGTGCTGCTTCGCCTTCTCGAAGAGCTGCTTCTCCTGACGTGTCTCTGCGTCGATGCGAGCGAGACGACGGCCGACATTTTTGCGACACTCCCAGAGTTTCTCTCCGGTGTGCTTCTCTCCATCTTGCAGTCGTCCGTGAGTACGGTCATGCAGAACGTGCAGCACCCCGCCGGCTACATGAAGCCGCAGGCGGATGGCACCAATGCGGACGGGAACCAGGCGGGTCTCCTCATGGCGATGCGTTACATGAAGCAGGAGGAAACCAAGCTGCTGGCCAAGGTCGCCGTCGCGGCTGCGGACGTCGTGCGCACGCTGACGGAGGAGAGCGAAGGCTTCGCCATGTTACTCCTTTCGTCCACGGGAACGGGTGACGTGGTCTCGGGACCGCAGCTCACCTTCTTGAACGAGGCTGTGGACGGTGTGGAGATGATGGCCTGGATGCAGCACTTCTTTGCCGACAGCAGCACCACCGCCTTCAGCACAGAGTCCGTTTCCTTTGACGAGAAGGCAGTGCTCTTCTCTCTGGTTCAAACTTCTTTGCATCTGCAAGGCGCTCTGGTAAACGCCACGTCCGCCTCCACGTCCCAGCAGCTGACGGCGGCAAGCAGCAGCACCTCCGGCAACGCGTTCCAGAAACTCGCCACAGGTGTCCTCAGCTCCGCCGCGGCAAAAATCAAGAAGGTGTTGCCGCTGCTCACCTGCGTCCTGTATCATGTGCTACCCATGCACGTGTGGTCCTCCGTGCTGCCCTTGCTCATGCAGGACGTCAGCCTCCTCGACACCATGTACTCTGTATACACGCAGCAGCAGCAGCAGCAGTATCAGGGTTCCTGTGCATTCGGCAACAATTTCACCATGTTTCTACTAGCCTTGTACGATGCGCATCAGCGGCAAGCAGCGCAGGCGAGTGAAGAGGGCCAAGCGACGGAGCAGGTGCTGCTGACGGAGAGCGCTCGGGCCAGCGCCGTCGGGATGTGTACCGCCCAGCTGCGTTGCGCGCAGGCCGCCGCCAAGGTGTTTGTCTCGGTGATTGAGTTCATTTGCGAGCAGAACAATGTGCTGACAACGGCTGGTGGCCGCCACCACGCCGGGGAGGAGGACGACGATGAAACCGCCTTTCGCAAAAACCCACTGTCGTCGCTGCTGTTTGAAACGGTCCTGGCGGTGAGCGAGGCGGGCGGCACCGCGGCCACCACGTCGCGCCACGTGAACGCGCTTGCGGCCTTTGGCACGCTGCTGAAGAATATTCTGTGGCTCGACCGAGACGCCGCAGCAGCAAGCAGTCATGGTGTGTCGGCGACGGCGGGCGATGTTATGCACGGGCACACGGGGGCTGGCGTGGTTGGGAGTGCCGCCTCCACAGCCGCGGCGTCGCTGCAGCCGTGGCAGCAGCTCCTCCAGCAGGAGCAACGGATGCTGACACGCTTTACGGAGGAGAATGCCGAGGTGACCACCATTCAGTTTGTCCTGCTCAGCACCGAGGTAGCGGTGTGGCAGGCTGCGTCCTCGCTGCTGTTGATGTTGCCGACGGAGAGCTTGGGGGTGGCCGACGGCATGTGGCGGGCCCTTGTGGCTCAGGTCCAGCAGAAGCACGAGCTGCTCGTCGCTACCACAGTGGTTCCTTCTGGTGACGGCAACGGCTTTGGGGAGGAGACAAGCGTCGAGGAGGCCGCAACCACCGCCCTTCTCAGTCCTGCGGTCCAGCAGCTGCTCTGGCTGCAGATGGAGCCTCTCACGAACACGCTCTGGACCATGCTGCGCAAGAACCAGAAGCTCGTGCAAGCGAGCCATGGGAATGCCGCCGCCATCGCCGACAAGCTCGTGTACCCAAAGCCCACCGACGTTGACTTGCTGATTCGTGTCTTTTGGGAAAAGCGGGCCGACGTCACGGTGAAGCAGAGCTGTGTGGCGGCCGTGGGTCTCATTTGCACGCAAATGGCAACCGCAGAGGCGGTCACGGCAGCCACACGCTTCGCCCTGGCCGCGCTCACCAACGCCACCTCCCCTCAACTGACATTCGCAGAGGAGCACATGTTTGGCGACGCCAGCACAGCCAACCCACCGCAGCAGCATTCGGTGCTCCTGCTCGGTCGCGGCATTGTGGCCAATAGCACGGCACCACCCACGCAACCGCAGCAGCGCAAGGCATGGATGGAGCTGCTCTCCGCCGTAGACGCTGTCGTGTCGCTCCGCTGCGAGGCGGCCAACACCCTCGTGGATCTCTTTCTCGACGAAACGTACGACGCCACGGTGTACGTGCCCCTCCACGTGCATGACGCCCTCGCCGCGTTCCAGCCTCCGCTGAAGCAGTACATGAAGCGTCGGGCACTGCTGGGGAAGGAGATGCGGCGGAACTACAAGGTCACCGTTGATTGCGACGCGGAGGCCGAGCAGTGGGCGGAGGTAGAGGAAAACCTCGTTGGTTTCTTGCAGTACAAGGCAGCTCACGTGCGCGTCTAGCACCGACACACGCGCGCGCGCATGGATCAGGAACGGCATCTATGCTGTGTGTCTGTCGGTAATGTGTCCTTTCGCATCGATCGGTGGAGAACCACCGCAAGCTCTGCGTTTGGGGTCCTGTGCTGTAACGAAAGGTGAGCCACTTCTAAAACGCCGCTAGGGAATTCTCCCACCTCTCTGTATTGTCTTCAATCTCCTGTTCCTTCTCTTGTTATTGTTGTTTTTTTCGCGTAACGATTAAAAAGAGAGAAGAAGGGGTATCCGCAGTAGCCCTCTATCTCTACGCTTTATTAAACTTCCATGCTAACCGTGACTCCTCCTGCACACAGAGCAACTAAATGCAAGCCCTGTCATGATGCGTACCGTTTCGCTTCTCCCTTCCTCTCGTCAGTGTGCGGATGAAAACCAGTTCTGGGCGGGGACGGCCGCCACGATCTGTCGATTTCGCCCTGTCACTATATTTTTCTCGAGTTTCCTGTTGCACCCCCTTCACATGCTGCTGGGAAGGTGGGATCTCCGGATACGGGGAGTGGGTACTTCAATGTCCCCCCCTCCCAAAGGAAAGCATGCGTGAGGCAGCGGCCACTACCTCATCATTTCCTTTACAATAATTTATTCCCCCCCCCCTGTTCCTCCATTGTTCACATGTTGTCTACCCACTTAAAACTTGAAAAAGAGTCCCCAAAGAGCATATTTTTTTTTTTCCTTCCTCGCAGTCCGCGCCACCTTTATCGTGTCCAACACAGAGCACCTCTAGCCGCAGTCACGTCCGTGCGCCTCTCTTCCTTACCCTTTTTTTTTTTCGTCTCTCAGACATTCTTGTCTCTCCTCACACACGTGTCAAGCGTTTACCTATTATTTTTTTCTTTGTTTGTTTTCTTTGACCATGTCCGCCAAGTACGCGTCTCCTCATCCCGAGCCGATCCGCATTGGCGTTATTGGCGGCAGCGGCGTCTACAAGCTCAGCTGCCTCGAGGATGCGGTGTACTACGAAGTTGACACCCCTTTTGGCAAGCCCAGCGGCCCCATCTGCGTGGCCAAGGTCCGCAGCGATGCGGCGGATGCGCAGTCGCCCAAGGTCACGTGCGCGTTCCTGCCGCGTCACGGCGCGCACCACTCCTTCAACCCCTCCGAAGTGAACTACCGCGCGAACATCTGCGCACTTAAGATCCTCGGGGTGGAGTACCTGGTGGCCATCAACGCTGTCGGCAGCCTGCACGAGGACTACAAGCCGGGCGACCTGGTCCTGGTGGACCAGCTGATTGACAAGACGGTGAAGCGGGAGTCAACCTTCTTCTCCGGCATCGGTGTCGTTGCGCACGCCGACTTTGCCTTCCCGACCTCACAGGCCCTCTCCAAGACAACCTTTGCTGCCCTTTGCGAGACGTTCCCCAACGCGAAGCGCTCCGCTGGCGAGAATTGGAAGGCGCTCGGCATTGATATCGCCTCCATCCCCATTAACCCTTCTTCGAAGGCGGCCGCCGCGGCAGCCGAGGAAACGATTGACGAGAACTTCACCATTCACGCGTCAGGGACGCTGGTGGTGATGGAAGGCCCGCAGTTCTCGACACGGGCGGAGAGCCTGAGCAACAAGCACGCCCTCGGCGGCCACTTGATTGGCATGACGACCTGCCCTGAGGCGAAGCTTGCGCGCGAGGCGGAAATGGTCTACGCCACGGTGGCCATGGTCACCGACAACGACGCCTGGCAGCACGCGCAGCCCCACGTGGATGTGGCCGCCGTGATGGCGGTCGTCAAGGCGAACGGCGCCAAAGCACAGCGCTACCCGCCTGCGATCATCGTCAAGCTCGCACAGACGCTAGGGATGGTGGCGCCCGCGCAGCCAGGGCGTGAGGCGCTAGAGCAGGACCCCGCTCGCAGCGCGATGCAGTTTGCCGTCATGGGCAACCCCGAGCACTTCTCCGCCAAGGCAAAGGAAACGCTGGCGCCGCTGATGGCCGCCAAGTACCCCGCGTACAAGGCCTAACGGGCGGAGGCGATAAGGGGGGGGGGGGTATGTCATCGATAGGGAGAAATGAATCACATCTTCAGTCTTCGCGTTCCCCTCTATGGGCGGCACGGTAGACAGCGGGAGCGTGTTCGAGCATTGGCGGCACGTTGTGCTGACGGTAACCCCCCTGTATCCCCACAAGGGGGACGACAGTGATTTGTGAGCATTTCTCCGATGGTTTCCTTCCCTGTCGTTTCCCAGCTCCGTCTCACATGTTGATCTCCCCTTGAGACGAAGACTTTGTTTCTCTCTAACGTGGAAACTTTTTTGGTGACGAAAAGTTCAAGAAGATAATTTTTTGAAAAAAAACTGAAAATAACTGAAAATGAAGTACAAACGAGAGACATCCTGTCCGTGCAGTTGACCAAGCACGCACAGGCACACGGTAAACAAAGAAAACTATTCGAAAGAGTGTTCATCCCGCGACCTCTTAGACCCTTCGACAAAGAAGAAGCTTCCATTGAAAAGAAGGCAAATGACGTGTCGATTCACGTTTGTGTATAGTCACGACAATTTCACTTGTAATGACAGACAAAAAAAAAAAACATCCGAAGTGGAGGAGGATACATGCTTTCAGAAAAGGGGGGAAGTGCAATGCACTCTGGCACCTGTCTTGGCGGACCCTTCCGATTGAACTCAAAGGGAGAGAATACTGGCTGCCCACTGTGGGAACCCTCCCACGAGGGTAACGCCGCGTCCCAGTTCCCTCCAAATCATCGCATTCAAAACAAAATGTCTGCGCGGCTTACCTCCTGCAATAATTCACTCCCTTCTCTCTCTCCCAACCCATGAATCACTTTCGTATTACTTGTTTCCGTATCATAGCAGTCAGGTCTTCTGAGTATTTGTGATTTGTTCTCCTCTCCTTCACCTCCCTCGTCCAATCATTCCCCCGGTATCTCTCTCTCTCTCTCGCTTTCCCTCTCTCTCTAGTTTATTCATCTCTTTCCGTAATTTCTTTTACCTCCCCCCAAATTTCCCGCTTCCATCGTCTGAATGTGTCACGAATAGCTCTCCCCCGCACTCCGTTGCACCTTCATCTCCATCTCTTCTGACGCGCCGATCCATTATTGTTATTATTTATTTATTTATTTTCTGAATCCGCGTGTGTGTTCCGCTACACCTCTCTCTTTTCATTCCCTTCTCCTTTCAGCTCACGACACTGTTAGGGTGTTGAGGCTACTGCTGGTTGATTTCCTTTTGTTGGTGCTGCTTGGCTCGGTCCTCTAGGCGTCCGTGGTGGATCGCAACGGGTTCAGCGCTCAGACTACGGCGCACGCTTTCGGGCACACTGTCCGTAGCTGCCTTGTATCTTTCTGTTCTTCGGTTTTCCTCTCTGCGCCTCTCTCCGCTGACTGTCACCACCGCCTGAGGTCTCCCTCCACCTGATTTTAAGAAGAAGACAAAGAAGACGAAGGAAGCCAATTTGATTGGACCGTTTACAGCGTTAGCAACGCGCGGACTTTCAGTTGCCCTCTGTCGGTTTTTTTTTTCTTTCGTTTCCGTTGACACTGCCTCCCTTGGTGTGCTCAAGGAAGACGGTACTCCTCCAAAGAAACACGCTTCCTTTTCATTTTTGTTGGTTGTGGTTTGGTCTTCCTCTCCTCATCTCTCGTACTGGCCACTTCTGTCGCAGTCGGTCACACTCCACTTAGGCGTTTCCTTCTCCCCCCTCCCCTCCTCTTCATTACCACCACCGCCTTTCCTTTCACTCGCTTTTCCATTCTTTCTTTGTTTTCTTTTTTTCTTTATCGGCCCCTCACGCCGCTCTTTGTTCTCCTACCTTTTTTGTTTTTTTGTTTTTCTCTCTCTCTCTCTCCCTCCCCCTCCCCACACCCTTGTGCAGCCTCGTCGCCTGTGTCGTGCGTGTTCCTTTCTTCCTTGTTACGCAAGAGAAAGAGGCTCACAGTACGTTTTGTGTGTGTGCTTGCTTCTCCCAAATTTTTTTTAAAAGCACTTTTCAATTCTCCGTTTTCCTCTCCCTCTGCTCCTGTGAATAATTGCGTTCTCCTTCCTGCTCGATTCTGTTGTTCTTTATACCTTTTCCGTTTCCCTTCTTGTCTTCTCCACACCGCGCATTGGGTCACTCCCCCTCACCCCCGTTTTCCCCTTCCACGTTCATCTCCTCGTTCCCCTCCCACGCTTCGCAACTTCCCTCTTCCATTGCCCTCCTTTCTTTCTTTTATTGCTGCGTGATCCCTCTTCGTACACGATTCCGCGTCGTTTGGTCAAGTGTTTCACATACATTGCACCGAACGCTCGTTCCCTCGCATCACTTTTCCCCTTTCTTTCTTTTTTTGAGGCTTTTTTTTAAACATAATCTGCGATAGAGTGTGTTCACCCTTTTTTTTTTTCCACTCTCTCGCTCTCTTCTCTTTCGTCTTCTCTTTCCCTCTCGTCTTGCAATCTCCGTCTTCCCTCTCCGCCTGCTGGAATCTCTTTTTTTCTTCTTCTTCTTTTCCTCTCTCTCTCTTCCATTTTCCAAAGTCAGTTTCTGCGCCGCTGTGTATCACAGATCCCTTCCCTCCACGACATACATACCCCTCACCTACTTTTCCTATCCATAGGTGTCTTTGACTGACTCTTGGCTACCATCGTCCCTTGACTTTCGTGATTCTGTTCGCCTCTCTCTCTCTCTTTCTCTTTCTCAGTTCCGTCGAACGTTTCGGCTCGCTTCGGCGCCAAAGTACATTTCACCGAGCTCTTCCAAATTTGTATTCTCTCTGATATATATATATTTCTTGCTCTTTCATATATATATATATAGTCCGTTTCTCTTTTCATCTTTATCCTTTGAGACCGGCACTGCGGATTCTAAGGCACTTAACACGGCGGATTGCCGACCTCTTCCTCAATAATTCTTTTTCAACAAGCGAAAAAAGAAAAAGAGAATCTCTGTTGTGAAGTTTGTGTGCGCTACCACACGTTTGTTACAGTCAAACTCACTCTTTCCCGCACTCACACACATACACGCAGCACTTGATTTGGCTTCATACATTATTATTTTTTGTCTTCTCTCCCTCTCTCATTTTCTCCTCTGAACTCCACGCTTTTGTGTCGTTTCTCCCACAGCTTGCTCTCGTATATATTTTTTCCACCTCCGGGAGGCCTCTCCCGACAGCATTCACCCACCTTTCCAAAAAAAAAAAAAAAGCTTCATCTTTCGTCCAACACCAATCCTCACCCTCTTCTGTCATCTGCACGTTCGCCCCTCACATTTTTGTTTATATTGTTCCTTTCACATTTGCTTCATCCGTAGGAGTGTGCGTCTCTCTGGAAACGACGACGTTACAGTCCTTCCTCTGTGTACTTTTTTTTTTGTAGGTTTCAACTTTTTTTGTTTTTTTGTTTTTGTTTGATCTGTAGTGGTGGTGCCATAGGATCCGTGTCAGCAGCGTTTTTTTTTTGAATCTACCTTCTCATTATTATTATTTCTCTTCCTTTTATCATTTCCCGTCGATTGCTCTCGCACTCCCTCTCACGTATAGTTCCTCTTCCACAAATCAGTGTCTTTGCCCCTTTCTTTTTTTTCTCGCTGTGAACGGTTTGACTTGAATTGGTTCCGTGGCATTGTGTGTCTGTGTGCTCTCCACATTTTTATTTCTTCTTGTTTTTTGGCGTATACTTCGAGCACCTGTTTTTTTTTTTTCTTCCTGCCATCGCGCAGTCAGTTTCTTCACTCTCGACGGGATCCGAAAGCAACTTCCTCAGTACGCGAACTCCATCAAGCGTTGTTGACAAACTAACTCTTTGCTAGGGGGCTGGCACCTAAGAACGAAACGGAAAAAAAAATATTTCGAATAGCATCACCGCACCAACGGTCATACGCACGTTCGTATCATGGGTAACGAAGTCTCTGGTCAGATTGCCCGGCAGTCCATCGTCACGTATAACGCGGAGCGCCGCACAGGGACCTCCACAACTGCACCCGCAGCGTCCTCAGCGGCAGGTTCCCGTGCAGCGGTGAACCTCAACGCTCCTGTGGTTTCTGACCGTGGGCCGTATGCTCACCCGCTTCCGCCCACCAACCCCAACGGCCCGTCCGCGCATGACAGCTCCATGGCACGGCGAAGCGCGGCGTGGCGCGTTGGTGGCAACAACGATGAAGTCTTTCTTGAGGACAACGCCGAGGTGGACGAGGAGTCCTTGTCCTCGCTCGAGTCGGAGAGCAGCAGCGGCAGCAGCTCAGGCGGCCCGACGGTCGCGGGGCTGACCGGGGACGCGGATTTCTTTGCGTACGGAAGTGGCCGATTATCGCAAGGGGGCGGGGGAGCCTCAAGCAGAGTAGGTGCCAAGGTCACCCCACCCGACGTGGAAGCGATGCAGCGGGCCCAGGCGTTGCGGCGTCGCGTCGCCGGCCGGCGATTGACCGAGGAGGAAAAAGGAAAGTACAGCACCCTCGGCCCTCCTGTTCGCATCACAAAGAAGGACGGCACCACCACCATTGAAGACGGTTCCACATGGAAGGAGGCGGAAGGGAAGGGCCATGCGCTGTCCCGCTCGGGCTCCTTTGCCAAGGCAAAGAAACGAACACCCGCCCAGGTGAAGCGCGCTCCTTCTCCTGCCAAGGGTAACGGCACCCTAGGGCAACACGACGACGATGGTGAGGATGAGGAGGGAGGCCGCAGCCCGAGGACGAGCCGTGACCAAGGCGGTCTCCTCAGAGCGGACAGCGCCATGGGTGGCTCTGCTTATGGATCCTTCGTCGGTCGCGATGTCTTAGGTGACGACGACATGGACGAACGCGCGGAGGACTCCAACGCAAGAGGACTTTACGGTAGCGCCGACACCGACGACACGAACGGCTCGGATGTAGGCGGCATGAGTGCCTTCAATCTTGGGGACCTCCGTGGCAGCTCGCGGCAGAGCCGCCACTCCATGCTGAATATGGCACGCCAATCCTCCCGCAACCTGCGACGCGGTGCCGCGGGAAACACCTCCCTCTACAACCCAGACAAGGTGAACACGGTCACGGGAGGCGGTACGGGAAGCAGCAGTCATGCCAACAATAATGGGAACACGCAGAGGCCCAATGCCAACAGCAGCAGCGGCGGCGGCGGCGCAGGCACGTCGGCGGCAGCGTCAGGCGGCAAAGGACTTGCCAAGGCGAGCTCCTTCTTCGCGCCCGCTCTGTCCGCTAGCCCGCAGGCCATGCAAGATGCACTATACGGTAACCACCGTGGGTATTCCCTTCCCGCCTCTGCGAACAACCGCCTCAGTGGTAAGGAGGCCAATAGCAACGGCCACGCCAGTGGTGCGAAAGCGAGCGCGCCATACCAGGCGACCGGCGCGCCTCCGCAAGGCCGCACCAGCCGCGCGGGCTTCAATGCCTCCATGTACGGCATCGGCTTCACCGACAGCCTCGAGCGGAGCAACGCCAACTTTGAGGACGCATTAGAGCCCCACGTTCCACTTGACAACAACACCGCCCCTCCTGCCATGTCGACTGGCAACGGCGCGGCGGCTGCCTGGCACAACGGCTACCAATCGAATTCGGCTGGGCAAGACACTAGCAACACGCAGCACCTGAGCCGACATCACAGCTCGCGGCGGCGACGGGTCAAGCCGGACGCCGCAACGAATGCGGCGGCCTCAGGACGGACCAACAGCAGTGACAGTGACACGAGCGGGGGCCGCACGCAGAGCTTCAGCAGCAGCAGTCTGCGTGAGGGCCGTATGTTTCGCCGAGGCGGCCCCAGCGGGACGTCCGGTAACAAGATACGCCATGGCACAGTGAACAAGCTCGCGGCGGCAAATGGCGGCCTGCACAAGAAGACATCCGCGTCGTACCTTGCCGGCGACTCCACCCGCACGACGCGCGAGGTCGGGAACGGCCTCCACTCCGAAGAAAACGGCGCGAGCGGGGACAATCCCACGGACCTGTTCCGTGCGGGATTGGGGATGGCCCCGACCTCCCCTCGCCGCGGTCGTGATAAAGCTCCACGAACGCTATTCAGTCTGGGCAAAACAACAGCCAGCGACTACAGCCTCTCTGACTTTGGCGGGGGCGGGAGTGGGCGGCGCAACGGCAGCCAGGCCACGAGCGAGGCCTCCTTTCATAGCGCGTCTTCGCGGTTTTCCTCGCAGAGCTCCCACAACGACAGCAACAACAGCGCGAGCCGACGCAGACTCTCGTCGAGTGGCTTAAAGCAGAAACGCATTGAGCCCAAGTCTGTCAATGCACTAAAGAAAAAGGCTCAGCGTGTGCGGGACTCTTCCGCCTCCTCGACCGAGCTCTCGTCTCGCAGCACCCTGAGCAGTGATGTGGACAATTTCATGAACCAGGTGTCCATGGGTCACCGCGGCGGCGCTGGCGGTAACGCGGAGTTTGACCTTGGTCTCCCAGAACTCGACTATGGCGACCCAAGCTCCGTGCTCGCGCCTGCACCGCCGTCTGCGCAGAAGGCGCAGTCTACGTACGACCGCCGTCGAGGTGATACTAGCGGGGGTGGCGTCCACTCCGCACAGATGCGCGACCGGACCGACACGGCAACCACGACGCGTCCACAGCCCGCTTCGAGCTCGACGAATTACAATTACATGTACGACTTCGCCAGTGCCGGGAACCTGTACGGCGAGAACAACAGCAGCCTCCCGGACGGGATGTCTCGCATGGACACAGGGATGGGGCCGGTCTCACAACCTTCCTCTGGCAGCCCGGCTCGTCTCTCTGGTCACGTTGGATATCAAGAAAGCAGCACAAACGTTCGCGTTGTTGGTGCCGGCTTCACCTCCTCCTCCTCCTCACCACGCACGGTGTCACCACAGTCGCGACAGCGGCCCGAGACGGACCGCAACGACGCACCAAAGAAGCAAAGCACGAGCAGTGGGAACTTCCTACCGGAACTGTCGCCAACAGCCAGCGGGCGGCTTGCGTCCGCGGCGTCCCGTAGAGGAGCTGCGCCCGCAAGCGCTGGCAGTGGCCTCCCGTCTGTCACCGCGGCGCCGAGCTCGCCTGTCCCTAGTGGCGGCGGTGGTGGAGGGGGTGGTGGCAGTCATTTTCTATACAAAACCAGCAACGTTCCGTCAAGCCACGGAAATCACGCAACGGCAAGTGGGAGTCGGCTGGCCAGCGTGCCTTCGACCAATGCAACGGCAGGCCGTGGCCCAACGGGAGCGCCTGCGGGCGGCTCCTTTAGTAAGAGCCGCGCCCACGCCACCGTCAACGCACACGGGCACACGCTGCCCACCATCGCCAATGTGCGTCAGCTCAGTGTGAATGTCATCGACAGCGGGCTCGACAGCGAGGGTGAGGAAGGGTCTGAGCGAACCTCCTTCTCCTCGGCCTCGGCGCACCTGTTTGTCCATAACACCAACAACTACGCCCCTGCCAAGCAGCAGCCCGGGGTGGTGGGGTACCAACCGCACGGTCGGGAAGAAGAAGGCCCAGGTGGCACGTCTTCGTCGACGCGTCGAACAGATGACAGCGAGTCGCTCAAGACGGGCGGCGCGAACGCGGCAGGCCTGCACGCTGTCGGCAACGGCGGCAGCGGAAGCGTGCGCAGCGGTCCCGGAGGCACGGACACCGCTGGCGACGGAAATGGCGATGGCAGCGGCGGGGCTGCCCATCGACGCCGGCGTCCGCAGACGGAGACCTTTCACGTCTGGCAGGTGAATGCGGATCGCATCAAAAATTTAATGGCGCAGCAGCACCAGCCGCCACCGCAGGAGTCGTTGAACGCTGGTGCGGACAGTGCCGCCAATCTCCCCTCATGAGATGGGCGCGAAAGGGACATGGGAAAAAGAACGCGTCCAGTGACGGAGGGGTGTCTGCGGGTCCCATCTTCGTTACTCTGGTCTGGGGAGTGAGTGTGCGGGTTGTCAACGTTGGTTCTCCCCCACCCCCCACCCCCACCCTACTTCTCAGCCCTATTCCAGTGCATCTGCACGTCCGTGGTCGTTCCCCGCGACAATCCCGTTGCTATCGGGAGCATACGCACACGTTTACCTTCTCTCTCTCTCTTTTCGTTGTTTGTCGCGACGAGCATTCCACTTTCATGTTCATTCTCTAGCTACAAAGTAGCCTGCTATTATTTTTTTTCTTACCTTCAGTGCTTGCTCTTGTTGTCGTTGTTGTTGTTTTTCGCGAAGGATGTTACCATCGCTGCGTTCTAGTTCTTGTTGCTGGATTGTGTCTATCTGAAGCTTCGGCAACGGTTTCCTTTTTGTTGCAGTACATCAACACGTTACCTCTTCTTTCTTTCCTCTTCCCACAACTACTACTACCATCACCACCACCACCACCACCAACAGAGCAGCAGCTTTCTATCTTTCTCTCTCTCCGTCTATATATCTGGGTACTCACGATCCACTTAACGTTTGTTTCAACGCAACAGCGCGTTGTGAGAGATTATTTTTTGTTTTATGCCTCCCTCTTGTCCTCCGACGAAATGCTCGCTCATTACTCTTTTTTTTTTTTTTCGTTGGCGTGTGTGTATGCGTGTACGTGTGCGTATTTGTGTGTTCCACCTCAATTCAATGCACTGCATCGGGTGCAATCGTTCTCACTTTATCCGTCAATTTTCTCTTCCCTCACCCCTCCTTCCACAATCACATATTCCCCTTCCTCAACCATGTCCTGCGACAGAAAAAAATATATATTTATATATATGAACCAAGTACATGGACACATTCTCTCTGTTTCCTCGTCTGCCGCTTGACAGATGGACGGTGGAGTACCACGTATGTATGTGTGAGTGGTGAAGTACGGAGCTTGGAGCTCAGAGCACGTTGCTGCGACAAAAAAAAAAACATGTCGTCACAGTGCTATGGTTGTGCAGCTTGGGATTCATCTCAATGCCCGCGGAAATTGTGGTGCTCTCCCTCCGCGGATCATCTCGATACCCGCAGATGCATGTCCTGTCGGTGCTCCAGTCGTCGTGAGATGTCCGACGACGCTGAGAAATTCTTTTGAGCTCCTTCCTTCTCTCTCTCTTTCTCTCCGTTTTGTTCTGTGCATCACCGTCTACATACCTATCCACTGTCGCCCCTCGAAGGAACAAAGAAAAAAAGAAGGACCTCATTCTTTTATTTCTCCCTCTTTGCCCTTTGTAGACTTTGCGTCGTTGACAGATCCGCAGTGGGAACGCGTGATCGCCAGAGCCTTCAACTCCAACACCCACTGGAGTGTAATTGAAAACGGTTTGCCAGGCGACTGGTTGTAACGCACTGCTTTAGAGAGTCGTCCCCCCTCCCCCTCTCTCCATCATGCGGCCCTCTCGGGGACCAGGCGGCGCTGGGAACGGCAGCAACACCGCTGCGACAGACTTTGTCCAGGACTACGCGGCGAAGCGCCAGGCGCAGCTCGAGCGCGCTCGTCAGATTCGCGAGGAGCGGCTCCACCAGCAGCGCGCGCGCGAGGCCAGTGGCGCTGGCACCTCGCAGCCCCGTAGTCCTCCACCATCGGACAGCTTTGGTAGGCCGCCGTCTTCCTCGGTGCCGGGGTCGCACCTTGGTCAGGCACGTAGCTCTGCGGCGTCTGCAAACGCCCCGGCATCGTCCTCCTCTGCCATACTGCAAATCACAGAGGATGATTTTAAAAAGGCCACGCAAACCGGGATCATCACCCCAGACCAGGCACGCCAACTCTGGGCGATGTTGTCGAACCAAGCCGTCCGCGTCGCTGCCGGGGCCAGCGGGGGCAGCGCGCACAACTTCCCCTCGACCGGGTTGGACAGGCTGCTGGCTTTGTCAACCCCGTTCTCGAGCAGCAGCAGCTCTGCGGGCGGCTCGCAGCGACAGGGCACGGGCAACAAGGACGTGGATGCCGGGATGAGCGTTTCGTTAGAATCACTGCGACACAGCATTGCCCAATTTAAAGAGCAGCAGCGGCGAATGAAAGGTGGGGCGGCTCCCCGCGCGGCGCCGGCTCGACCGCAGCGCGCTCCTTCGCAACGTCAGAGTTATGGCGCAGAGTACCCACACGACGACATGGACGAGCCCCACGAAGAGCCGGACGATGGACAGGAGGAGGAGCAGGAGGATCCCAACGCCATCTTCTACCGCGACGACGGCGATGGCAGGGGCGGCAAGAAACCCGCGTGGAACTTCGACACCGCCCCGGTAGACGACTTTGGCAGCAAGCCACGGGCAGACCCGGTGAAGGGCAAGCCGGCGGGCGGGGCGAAGCGCACCAAGGCCCCGCCCCAACCACCGCGTTCGCAAAAGCCAGCGTTTCGAACGGACTTTGGGAACAACGACGACGATGACGATGCGGCTGCTCATGAGAGGGACTACGCGGAGGACATGTACTCGCGCGATGTGCTGCCGCACAAGACGGGCCCTTCCGCTTCTTCTTCCTCCCCCAGCGGGCCGACGGCAGGGAAACGCAGGACGCCGGGCGGGGCCTCGGGTGCAGCCGGTCGCGCGGTGCGGCCACCTGTCCTGGGCGGTGGCGGCGGTGGTGCGGGAGGAGGGGCGCCCCTGAATCTGGACGACATGCCTGTGGGCGGGGGCTCCGGCTTCAATGTGAATCCGTACCCAGACGATGAGATGCCCGCGATGGCACGCGGGAAGCCTGCGCCGAACCGTGGCGGGGGCGGCGCGCCAACCAGCGTGCCAGACATCCCCATGACCAATGAAGAAATCGCCGCGGCGGCCGCGGCAGCCGCAGCGGAGCCGCAGCGCCCCTGCTCCATCTGCGGCCGCAGCTTCCGTGTCTCCGTGCTGCCCCGACACGAGAAGGTCTGCGCCAAGAGCGAGCGCAACAAGCGCAAGGTGTTTGACGTCAAGGGGATGCGCCTCGATGGTGTGGAGGGCATTCAGGAGGTTCAGGGCTCGTCGTCACAGGGCTACGGCAACAAGAACAGCAACCATCGCAACGCTGCGAAAGGAGCGGGTGGCGCAGCGGCGAACAAGATGCCCAAGTGGAAGATCCAGCACGAGCAGTTCCAGGCCGCGATGCGTGCGGTGCAACAGCAGAAGGCGTACGAGGACGCCGTGAAGGAGAGCAACGCCTTTGGCGGCGGTGGTGGTGCGGGTGGTCGCGGTGGCAAGCCACTGCCGCCCCCGCCCCCGCCGATGCCGCTGGCACCCGAGCTGGACGATCGCGTCCCGTGCCCTCACTGCGGGCGGAAATTTGCAGAGGAAGTGGCCGAGCGCCACATTCCCAAGTGCGCCACGACGGTGGCGAAGCCCCGCGGCATTCGCCCCATTCGCCGATGATGTCTGTGCAATAAGAAATGCTTTGGCGGCTTGGGTTGGATTGTTTTTTGTGTTTTTCGTTTGGCTTTGTTCTGTCTTCACACAGGGTGGTTCGTAGGACCCTTGTCCTCCCTTTGTGCTTTTCTCCCGTGAAAAGGGAAATGATGCTGAGTGGCTTATTTATTTATTAGATCCTGTCCGTGCTCTGTAGCATCACTTCTTTTTCTCTTCTGACCATTTCCTATTCCTTTTTTCTCTTGTTGGTACCTGCTGTCATGGATAGCGTTCTTTTGTCTTTATGATGTGAGCTTTCTTTTCCTTCTCGTTTCCGGTGCTGTTATGCGGTCCTATTTTTGTACCTCATTTCCTTCTCCCAACGTATCCATTTCTCTTGCGCCGTTAGAACCTCTCTCTCTCTCTGTGTCTCTCTTCCGTTCCATTGACATTGTTCATTATCAAGCAACTTGAGCCCTCAATGCAAAAAAAAAAAATGGAAATACTTTGCCTCATATTTCTACATCCAAAGCAAATTGAATAAATGGGAGAAAACGAAAGTAGCGGTTTCCGGTTGTGAATGCTGCTTTCTCGGTATAGGGGAGCAGCACCTCATCCAGGATAACACGGGGGCGTGACCGATGTGGTACCGTACGTACACACGAGCACGTCCGGCGAGCTCCGATCAAACCTCATTTCACATGTGGAAGAGAAAAATACTCAAGGCAATGATGAGGCGACACCTTTCCTCATGGCGCGTCGACGGTGGCAGATACGCCGTTATGGGTACCCGCCACTGGGGACGAATCCGTCAAAGAAACTGTGACAAGGTCAATGGGCCAGATAAACTTTCAAACCGAATTTCCCCTCTTCACATCCTTTGCTCTCACTCTCTCTCTCTGTACGCCACGGCACAATAAGAAAACCTATCGGTACGCGTGGTGAATTTCCCCCATGCTCAAGGCAACCTCCGCCCTCCTGCGCAACCGCACCGCGTGGCGCGAGCTGCTTCACCCCTTACCCATCGCCGCCCGTCACGACCAGTGGCTGAAGCGCGACACTGTGGAAATCAACGAAGCCGTCCTGCGCAAACCGTACTACAGCATCAAGAGCCACCACACGCTGCTCCCGCAGGCCGCCGCGTCATCTTCCTCCTCGTCACCCACATCCAGCCTCGGCGCGAACGATGCTTCCTTTGACGCCATCTTCCACGGACGGGGAGCCGGCCGGCCGCCGCTGCCGGAGCGTCTGGCAGAGCTGCGCGCCCAAATGAACTTGTCGGCGGGTGGAACAAGCGGCCCTGCACCGCATACCCCAAGCGTCACCGCCCCATCCTATCAAGAGGAGTACGGCGCGAGGCTCCGGCCACGGTACCCGAGTTCATGGGACACGGTGGCACCGCACCAGCCGTCGCGTGTGTGAGGGCTTGCCTGGTGTTTTCACCTCTTTTTTTTTTTTGGTGTTGTTGTTCTTCTGCACGAAGTGGCATCTCCTAAATTCTCTTGTGTATGTTGTCGTGGTTTAACTGGGTGTTGAAGGACAAATGAATGCTGGTTTGCAAGGCATGTACGACGCTAACGACAGCGTCGTCGCGTTTCTCTCGCTCTCTCCCTATGTCTCGCTTCCCTTTTTGTCTGATGGGGCGATGTTCGATTGGCTCACACACTTTCCTGCCACAAACCTGAAAACACACAAGAATATTAGTCGCAATCACTTCTTCCGAGGAGGCGGTCGTTCAACACAAGAATGGCAAAGAAGAAAACGCAATGTTGACTGTGATGTAGCACTGTCAAATTTGCTCAGCGACTACTGTCGCACCCAAGCGGATTCGTGCGTACCGGAATATATTTCTTCGGTGCGCGACACAGCGTCCTCCGTGAGTCCGCATGTCGCCGACACATTGAAAGCTGTAACCGACAGGTGGTGGGTGTGAGCGACCCTTCCAATGCATGCTGCTCTGTCTGCGCATCATTCATCAAACACACCTTCGCACCCCCTTTCTTTCTCTTTCTTTATCGAAATCAAAGGCATAAGCAAAGGCAGCACACAAAGACAGGGTGCATATTCCATGCGCTACGACTGGGCACTCTCCTTTCACAGTTGATCCCCCCCCCCCTGTTTTCCGTTACCCACCAGGGTTTTTGCCTTCCTGCTTTGCTTTCGCTGAGCGATCGAATTCCTTTCTTGTGTGTAAGTTCCCCTTGTCACTTTACACCTGGACCTCCGCCGTATATCGTATAATTGGTCTGCCTGCTTGTTTGTCGCGGTCCTCTCGTCCTCCACATAACCATTTACATCTCTCTCTCCCTTTGGGGTTATTCCATCATCATTTGTTATCACATTTTCCCCTCTTTTTTCACTTTTAGACTCTAGAGTTGTTATTGTTTTATTTTTCGTCCTTGTTGGGCCTTCATCACTGCGCTTTGTTGTGATACCTTGCTCTTTCTCTTCTGTTGGTGATCCTCGGCCGCAACCCTCATACAGTCACACACAAGGGAGCCCACATGTTCTCCCTTCGCGATTTGGCATCGGACATGGGCCCCGCGAAGCCCGTTGCCCACGATGATGATGATGATGAGGAAAGCGTTAGCGTCCGCATGCGTGCTGAAGCCGCGCGGCACCGTCTGAAGCGGCTCCAGCGCGACGACGAGCGTGACGCACTCCTGTTCAAGGAAGCCCCGTACGGCACGGAAGAGGACATTCAACGTGACGGCCAGAACATAACGGCAACAGCCATAACATCCCTCGTGCCGTACTTCACGGAGAGGCAGCAAACGCTTAAGAGGACTTGGCAGGAGCGTCACCGCATTCGTTCTGGCGACGAGACGGAACATGTGGAACACGAGGAGGCCCTCCGCGCACACCAGCAAGTCTTGGACGCGCTCTCATACATGCAGGACACGCTTGCCCTGCCGTCGTCACGCGGTACCACAGAGCAAGGGAGCAGTGGCAACCGTGGCACGAGTCGCGGAAGCTCCCTCGCAGAGGTGTACCTGCCGCAGTTCCCTCGTGTCTGGCAGGTGCCCGCGGGCACTGTCCCGACCTCCTACTTCACCCACCTGTGCTACGAAGAGTGCGACGAAATGGATAGCACCGTCTGGAACTCCCGGTCGGCCTCTGTGCTCGAGGCGTCGCAGGGTCCGCTAGGCGCGAGTGGCCGACGGGATGCCCGTGGACGCCGATCCTCCACCTCGACACCCCGGTCAACAGCCTCGGGAGCTTCTTCGCAGCCGCCGGTGCACCTGCGACTCAAGCAGAACTCGTGTAACGTTGACTGTAGCCAGTGTGCGTGTCTCGTGCGTGTCAAGCGGGAACCCATCCCGTGCCAGATCGGTGGCCCTTCCGGGGTCACCCCCAGTGCCACAGCAATGGAGAACCAACGTAAGGTTCTCGCCCGATGGCCATCCACGAGTCAGGAAGGAGGGGGCGGGTCACCGAACCCCAAGCTGCAGGCTGTCCTGCGCGCCATGGCCATTGAAGTCCAAAAGCGCGAAGAGTGGAATCGGCACGTTGCAAAGTACAACCGCGCCCACAA
>JASAOC010002036.1:0-88983 GCA_030849835.1 Herpetomonas samuelpessoai
GGCCGTGGCATTGTTCTGACTGGACCACGTCGGTGCAGTCGAATCGGCCCGAGGGGAGGACGACGAGCCTGTGAGGCTGCCATGCGCGCTGGATGCGGTCGTGCTCGTGGCCGCCGCCCCTGAGATAGGGCTTCCCGCGTCGCCATTGACGCTGTCTTCTAGTGGCTGCGACATTGAGAAAGAGAGAGAAAGAGAGGATGTGTATCGCGATGCGTCGCTTCTTTGGGGAGAAAACGAAAGCCGCCGCCGATGTCACGTGAAAGGAGCGGAGTGGAGGACGATGGGCTCTGTTCCACCCGATGCCGTCCTCTTTGTTTCCTCCTTCGTTGTCACCGGGCTCTGATAAGCAGTGGAGAAGGAGATGGCTCTGGTGAAGAGAAAAGTTCTATTTACACGTGAAAGTCAAAAAAAAAAAAAAAAGGAACGAAACGAACAAACACAACAGACGTTTTGTTTGTGTGTGTGTGTGTGTGTGTGTGTGTAAAGCCCAACCTGTCTCGTCTCAAGTGTGGAGAGAGAGAGAGAGGGTGAGTCACAGAGTGAAGAAAACAAGGTTAATTTTCCTATACTAGTGCAAGAGTCAGCACAGACAATGATGTTATCGGGAAGAGGAACGTGCAAATGCATAAATCTTTTATTTTTTTGAGTCATCGAACCTCATCACTATCACAACTGCCTTTCCGGTCTGTCTGCAGTCCTCTTCAACCTGCACGATTTACACCGTTTCTTTGGTGCATTCTGCAGAGGTGGAAAGCACCCAGAAATGGGGGGGGGGGAAGCGTGAGGCCAATTCAGCCATATCGCTGCATAGCATTCATCTGTATGCACAGCACGTTCGACGATGCCTCTGGACTTCTCTATTGTCAAGTTGTTGTTGTTTTCGTTGTGCTTCAAGGAAAAAAGCAACGAAAATTATTTACTTCGTAGCGGAGAAAGTGGTTATTGTCCCACAGGTGCTCAGCTGCTTTTTTTTTCTTCTCTTTCTTTTCCGGTTGCAATGTAATGTAGTGTGTACGTACATTGCTAGTTATGAGATATACCATGTGCTGTGGATATGGGCTAGGCCCTTTCTCGAGGAATGCAGAAGAGGTGTGGGGAGGGAACAACAATGTGGATAGAGAGGCCGAATAGAAAAAAAAGGAGTGTCATTTTTTTTGTTCAATGTGACATGGAGAATGCTGGCCTGTCGGAGAGTTGGGGGGGGGGGGGCGCATCAGCCAACCTGAAGAATAAAAGGGGGAGCTGGGACGAGAAGGAGAGAAGAAGAATTTAAAAAAAGAACCAAATCACCACAACACCGAATGCGACTGATGACAACAATACGACAACAGTTTTTTCTTTCAAGGAAGGGAAGGGAGGAGAAGACACACATGCGAACAAAGATGGGCCCGTTGTGTCGGTATAAAGCAGGGCCGTGAAAGGAAAGATGCCATAGCAACATGATTAGAAATGAAATTCAACGGGTAGAGAGAAGCCAATGAACGGGAGCAAAAACAATTTTAAACAAGAAACTGTGAAAGGCAAAAAAAAAAAAATAATAAGACTTCACATGATTCAGTGAAGATGAGCTAGTAAACATGGCAAGCACGTGTGCCACGGCGCATGCGAGATGGCGTTCGTTTGTGTACGTTCTCCTCTTTTTCAAAAGTGGTTCAAACTTCTTTGTCTCAACGTTAAAGTGAAGGAAAAGAGAAACACGATAAGGGGGAGTGAATCACAAGACGAACAGAAAAAAAAAAAAAGCACGAGGCAACGCACTGGCAGGAAAAAATATATTCAGATTTCCTTTTTTTTTTGTTTTTCTTCAGACTGCCAATAGAAAGATAAGAGAGGAAGAAAGGATATATCGCAATGGAAGCGTGAGATCCACATTCAAGGAAACCGACACACCTCAATCGAGAAGAAGAAATAGAAAAAAAAAGAAGATGTGAAAGGAAACGAAAAGTGTGAGGAAGAAACGAGCCGGTGTGCGGGGGAGGGGGGTTGCTCAGCGGAGAGGCAGTTGTCCTCTCGTGCTACCCCCCACCGTAAGGTTGTTTCACATTTATTTGAAAAGATAAAATCCATCACATTACATTTGTGAACGGATTGAATCGTTACAAAGAAGAAGAGAATAAAAGCACTGACTGAAAACGAAGAACAAGGGACAAGAGAAGCGGAAAAACGAAATGGAGAAACGAGCAATGGTACAAACACGGAGTGAAGCGGAATGAAGAAGTGAAGGAAAAAAAAAGGTCATGGGAGAGTAAGTAGCATGGTGCAAGGACACACATACACATCTACGCACAAGAAAAAAAAAACAAAGACGAATAACAATGTGTGCGTGTGGGTGTTTGTGTTGGGACATGGCTCTCATTGTGTTGATTGACGATTATTGTTTTTTTCATTTTCCTTCATACGTCCGATGTAGCGGAAGAGCAACGGCAATAACGCGTCGAAGAAGAGGGACGAGGGGGTAGAGAGAGTAAGTGAGTGAGTGAGCAACGTTGATAGGCTAGGAAGCCGTAGTGAAGAAGAAGACGCCTCCGTGGGATGACCTGTTGGAGGGGTCCTTCTACCTAAATCAAGAAACGACGAACGGGCGAGAAAGATACATCGCTGAAAGAAAAAATAAAATAAAATAAAATACAAGTGAAAAACAAAAAAAAAAACACGCGCCCTTGACAGAAGTGAGCAATAGGAATGCCAAAGAAAAAGGGAGAAGGGAGAGAGAAAGAGAGAGCTCTTCGATGGGAGAATGGTTATGTACATGTGTGCCACTTCACTTCAAGCAGAGAACGTCAAGAAGGATGCAAACAAAATAAAAAAAAAACTTTGTCACACGTTGATGAAAATAAGACTTCAGAAAAACAAAAAAAAAAGATCGTGGAGGAAAAGAGAGACACAAGATGGCAGACAGAACTCCGTAGCGTTTGCGAGAGAGAGAAAGAGAGAAGAGAGGAGAAGTCAAAGGCGTAGGATAAAAGGAAAAAAGAGGAATTTGAAAAAAAAAATTAATCCGCGAAGGGAAAGAAAAAAAAAGGCAGAGGGAGCGTCAAGCTGCTCGTCGCCGCATTTTTCCGAGGATGGCCTCTTCTACCTGCCGGACCACCTCCTCCTCTTCTCGCTTTCGTTGCTCCTTATCCACGGTGTGCGGGGAGGGAGAGAAGAAGGAAACCTTGCGCCGGCCTTGCAGAGACGGCGGGCCCTCAGCCGCCTCCGGCATGGATGCTGAGATTTCTTCTTGCAAGGCAGTCGGGTGAAGGAGTTTGAGCGTCGTGGGGATGTCTTCTGTCGAGGGCAACTGCGCGAGAAGGGGTGCCTCAGCCATATGGGCTTCTCGTGGCGCGACCGAGGCGACCCCGCGTGCGGCCGTAACTTCTTCACGCACCCGCGAGGCCTGCGTGGAGGGCGTGGCCGTGGCCATCACTGCAGTGCGCTCTGGAGAAGTGAAGGAGGAAGCGGTGTGTCCGTCCTTGGGGCGGGAGTGCGTCCGATGCCGCGCTTGTTTCTCCGCAGTAGTGACCTTCTTGTCTGCTTTGGCGTCCGTCAGACGTATGGCCGGCGGGGGCTTCGCGGCGGGTGGCGTCGCGGGCACACCCATCGCGGCCGCGGTTCCCTTCGCCGAGTGGGATGCCGCATCCTTGGCTCGCTCACGATGGGCGCCGTCACTGCTCGTCGCGCCAGGCGGTGGTGTCGTGTACGGGATGCCGTACGCAGAGGGCCCGCGGCGGCTGCCAGCGCTCGCCATCGGCCCATCGCGCGTGACGTGGCCCGTGCCAGTGCGTGTGCGAGACCGATCGCGCGTCAGACGTCGGACAGAGGACACGGGCGTCACCGCCGCATCGTACAGAAACGATGGCGGCGAAGCGTCCGCAGCCTCCTCGCCGCTGATGGTGGTCTCTGCCCTGTCGATGGACAGTGAGGATGCGTCCTCGTGCGGTGGTGGCGGCGCGGTGTCGCTCTCACTGCGGCCGCGGGAGAGACTCTTGTCGAACGACAGCGCATGGGTGGCGAACACGAGGTGATCATCGGCGCGACTCTGACCTTCCGCGGGTGCGGCATTTACGCTGGAGCTCAGTGCAGCGTCCGGTGGCGTCGCGGCCGACGGTCCAATCAGCGTCGTCGAGCGCTCTGATAGCAGCTGGGCCGTGGTCGTCGCAGCAGCAGCAGCAGGGGTGCTCGTGAAGACCTTGGATGGTGTCGTTGAGGAGGGGAAGCTCTGTTCTGGTGCAGCAGCGCCTGCACGCAAGGCGGCGGCAGCGGCGTCGGCACTGTCGGGGCATCGTGTGGTCGCGGTAGAAGTTGCGGTGGCCGTATCACTGGTCACGGCGATGCTCGAGGGGGTCACAAGGCTCTGACGACGACCGAAAGACGTTGTCCTTTGCTCCGCAATCAGTAGGTGGTCGTGGCGCTTGCTGCTTCCTTGCGTGAGGGCCCTGTGGTCTCCCCCGCCAGGCCCCAGCAGAGCCGTGGAGGCGCTTGGCGAGCGACGCGATTCAGTGCGTGTGCCGTGCCCTGTGTTGCTGTTGCTGGCGCTGCGGCGTCGACGGCCCGCTTGCTTGGGTTTCTGGTCTTTTGGGGCCTCGCCGGTTGCATTGGCCGACGCTGTGGAGGGTGTTGCGTGACCGACCGCCGCGTGATGAGTTCGCGTAGCATTCGCAGCCGCCGTCGACTGACGTGCTGCCCTTGATGCAGGCGACGGGTGGTCTTGAACGGAGAGCGATGGGATGCTCAGCGGTGGCGGTGGCACGCGGGAGGGCCGCTGAGAAAGGGAAGTCGCCTGCGGGGGCGTCGGTGTCGTCTTCTCAGAGCTCTCCGAGTGGCCTGGTCGGGGATCGCTCATGCCATTCACACTGCTGCCCGCAACGTGCGACGGGCACGGTGCAGAGAAAAAAGTCGCGGAGGGCTCGTAGGAGTAGTTGCTCATGCTTTCAGGGAGGTTCAGCATCAGGCCGTCACCCACGAGATCGCTTCCGACCATGGCTGAGGTCCACCTGCAGGAGTACTCGCTGTTGCTTGGGACGCTTTCTAGCCCGTCGAGAGACGGTGTCACGGTGAGTTGAGAACCCTTGGCCCCGTTGTGGTGCACTATCGGTGCCGATACGGAAGCTGAGGCCGATGTCGATGCGCCAAGGTTCATCGTGGGCTGCGGAATGCACCAGCCCGTTGACGGGGCGTAAGAAAGAATCGAAGCAGAGGGCGACACGTCTTCCTTGTGTGCTGTCTGAGGAACGAGGGCCTTGCCTTTGCTGCCTTGGGCCGCCTGTGGGGCGGAGGCTGGCGGTGGTGGGGGAGGCGGTGGAAGGTGCGAGGCCGCCAACGTCATTTGTTGCTGCTGCTGCTGCTGTTGCTGCTGCTGTTGCTGCTGTGTGTGTGGCTGTGTCTGCTGCAGAAGGGTGGTTTCAGGAAATACCTTGCGTGCCACCAGGGCGGGAGGGGGAGAGGGGAACTGGGCAAAGTGAAGCTCAGGCGAGAGACCGGCCGAGGTGCCTGTCAGCGTGAGCGTCGTGCCGGCGCTCCCCTTGCTAAAGGAGCGGCTCGTGCCTGCGGCAGCAGTCGGACTGGACCCAACGGCGCTGCCCCTGCGCGCGACGGCTTCAACGCCGTGCTGGCCTGCAAGGGGTATCGGCAACGTGTTCACCTGGCTCGAGGCAAGCAGAACACCAGGGTGCGACCTGCTGCTCTGCGCTTCGTCCTTGGCGTCCACAGAGCTACGCGTGGGACGGCCTCTGTGGCCGTCAGGAAGGCGACGGTGGTGCTTGCGTTTCGTCTCTCCGCCTTGTGCGGGCACTGCCTGCCCGCTGCTGTGACTGAGGCTGGAGCTGCGGCTGAAGGAGGCGGTGTTGGTGTTGCTCGAGGTGCCGGTCTCACTGATGCTCTGGCTGGTGTTCTGCAGGTCGCGGTGATCTGGATGCCGATGCCGACGATGGCGGTGCGCATGTGCGCGTCGCTGCTTGTCTGGGAAGTCCTCGACGTCACTGGTGCCGCCACCCATCGCATCGACGCTGGCTGAATTCAGTGAAGTGACCGAGGGACGCTTCCCGATGGGCTTGCGGGCATCGGGCGAACCATTCGGAGCCTTTTCGCACGGCCCGTTGCCGCGAGGGGATTCTTTGTTTCCACGGACGCCATCATCCTTGTCTTGCATGTCGAGTGCCCCTTCAGAGGTCGTGCTCACCGTCGAGAGAGACGCGCGCAGGTGGCGGCGGGGGTGCCGACGAGCGGCCCCCGCAGCACCACGCACCCCATCGCGTTCGACCGTGATGGTGTCCGCGTCAGCAGACACGAGGCTGCCGCAGGCGAGGGGGTGATCGTCTTCCTGCGTCCCAGAAAGTCTCGGTAAACATGGTGTACCACCAGAGGTGCACTGAGGACCGGAATGCTGCTGAATGGGCGGCTGCGGGGTCCGGGGAGGCGCCTCAGGGGCGTGCAGAGTCTCCCCTCGATGGGCTTTATCGCACCGCTCCTTCGACAGCGATCGCGTCCCCGCTGATGTGGCCGGCGCGGCACCAGCACCAGCACCAGCACCCGTACTAGCCGTGGTTGTGCCGGTGGCGACAGAGGTGCTGGTGCTGCTGCTGCTGTCCCCTGCGGGGCCTCGACTCGGGTTTGAAAGGGTCACCACCGTGTTTGGCATCGCCAAGGGCGGTATTGGGGAGTTGGTGGCTGACGACGCAGCGGAGGACAAGGGAGGCTTGGTGCTGTTGGCCGTCTGCAGAAGCAATGGGGTGGTGTCGTCGCCACTGGTGCTAAGAGGCGGTGGCAACGGATGTCCATCCGCAGAAGCCATGAAGGCACCCTCACGCGTCCTGCCGCCCACGCCGTCAGCCATCGCTTTTCCCTGCGACCGCGTTGGCGCAGGAGGAAGCACCGGCGCCGTATGCGTGGATGCTGGAGTCGCAGCAGAAGCGGACGCCGTCGTGTGGTGTCGGCTGTCGCCCCCCTCTTTTTGGGGTGGAGGGGAGGTCCGGTGCATTCCCCGGCTCGCGTCATCGCTGACGGTGTGCGAGGGGAGCGGATCCACAACGGCCGCGGACACATCTCGCGCGCGACTGCTGCGACGCTGTCGACGTCGATTCCGATCAAGCACCGCCGCCGTCGTGACAGGGGCGCTGGCACCAGGGGAGCGGCGGAGGAGGGCGACGCTGTCCGATTGCTTTGTGCTCGTCGTGGCGTTGCGGATGGAGGCGGGTGTCCCTGCAGGGGTGCTCCCCTTTCGCTCGCCCCGCGCGGACGGTGGCGTGTCTTGACCTCGGTTCTTGGTTGCGGTGACCTTCTCTGGTGGTACGGAAGAGGACGCGCCTGCGCTGGTGCTGCTGGTGCTCGCGTGTCTCGTTCCGTGGACATCGTTGCCGGTCATTGCGGAAGGAAGGGCTGTGGCGGGTGGCTGCTGCTGCTGCTGCTGTTGACGACGCACGAGTGAGGTGGACGGGTGATTGTAAATGGACGGCGGAAGTGGCTGGGAGGGTGGTGTGCAGCTGGAAGACGTGACGGGTGCGACGGTTGCAGGGGGCAGCATCAAGCCCTGTGTGCCACTGCTGCTGATGCTGCCACCGCGGGTGGCAGACACGCTCGCGGTGGCCGCCGTCGCCGTCGCGGGCTGCAGAGAGGTCTGGGCGGTGGACAAGTTATCCGCGGCTTCGACGGCCTCATTGGCCACGGCTGACACTGCCATCAGATTCCGTCGCATGTGTTTGAGGGTGGCGGCGACCTTACGGAACTCGTTCCACGCAGCGCGACTCAAGCCGCGTCGCTTCTGCGTCTCCAGGTCGAGCTTCTTCTTGACATCGTCGAGCGCGTCGTTCATGCGGTGGACATCCAGCATCACCCTCGCCAGCTCCTGCGTGAGGGTCAGGGAGACGGTGCCAATGGTCATGCCTTCGCAGAAGGTCTCGGAGGACAGCACCGATCGAGCCGCGGGCGGCGTTGGCGTCTTGCTGCCCCGCCCGCTGTCCTGCCCCTCCGTGCCGCCGCTGGTCGCCTGCGTCGCGCTTCCCCTGTGCGAGCGACGGAGGCTACCTACGCGAGCGCCACTACCTTCCCGACGCGCGTGGCCATCCCCTGACGTGCTGTTGCCAACTTCTTCTCCGTTCTCACTGTACACAAACGTAAAGGTGTCGTTGCCGATGAGATTGACGCCGTCCTCGACCTCCGCGACATCGCTGTCGGCAAGCTCTTCTTGCTTCTCATCTGACTCCACTCGAGTGCGGCTGCCGCGCTTGCGGTCGGCTGCTGGTGTGGACGTTGATGTACTCGTGCAGGCCTCCTCGCCATGGGCACCGGACAGACCGGCGCTTGGCGTCGTCACTGTCGAGACAAACATGGACGGCGCGCGGTACTCGCTCTCCACCATGGAGCCGAGCTCTGCGTCCACCACGCTAGCGTTTCCTCCGTGGTGCGCGCTCGTGTCCCCCTGACTGTGCACCGGGAAGCTGCCGGAGCGGTGGCCGGCCGTTGCCATGCTTGGCACCTGGGTAAAGCTGCCTTGCGTACGGAACGAAGCGAAGCCCCGCCGGAAGCCGCCACCGCCGCCGCCGCCGCCGCCGCCGCCGCCGCCGCCGCCGCCGTTAGCAGCGCTTAGTGAGGTCAAGGGGGGTGACGGGCGCGGCAGACTGGCCACCTCACAAGAGGCGGGTGGGGGCACGCGGTTGACGACCGAAGACGTGCTGCCATTGGTGCTTCGGTTCCCCGCATCTTTGCGTGGCAGCATGATGCTGGTGGGGATGATGGGCTCCTCTTGCAAGGAGCACTCGCTCGGCACGGGTTCGGTGTTGCAGAGCTTGCTGCTGTGGTGTGTTTGTGAGCTCCATGACGGTCCCTCCGAGTGGTGCTCGCCCAGAAGGTGGCTGTGTTGCTCGAGGCGCTGCTTGAGGGCCGTATTTTCGGCCCGGAGCGCATCGCGGTCCGCCTCCAAGGCGTTTAGGCGATTCAGAATGTCCTTTAATACGGTAGGAGACACGGTGGCGCCCACACCATCGTCTCCTGTTGCATGGGTGCCGTGCGATGGGGCACTCGGGGCGTGACGGGTGGTGGTCGGTGAAGGTAGCCTGTCAAACGTTTCTACGGACACCTCGCGGGGTGCATTGGCAGAATCCATGATAGGCAGTAAAAAAAAAAAAGGAAGCTCTGTTAGAAAACAGAAACTCTTTCTTTTCTCTTTGCCCTTCTTCTTTTTCTCAGAGAGAGAATGCTTTTGGTTTCACTTTTATTGAAAGAAAGTGATCGCTTGGTGCGCCGTTCGTCCCTCACGGCCACGAAAGCGGGTCACCAAGAAGAAACCGCCTACTGTGAATCACAGTAGTTGATTGGTTCTGAAATTTCAGTATCACAGGCACGAGAGGTGTAGACAACGAGTGAAGGTGTGTAAGAGTGTGTGAGGTGGGTGGGTATTGGGAAGAATGGCGACTGTTGCAAACGCCGTGATTGTATAGGACAGCGATTCTTTCCGCTGCGATACTGAGACACCTCGAGAGGGGAAGAGTGTCGGATAGACAGCTATGAAGAAAGGAAGCAAAAAAAAAAAAAACGCAAGTGTGGCAACGAAAAAGAACAATTCTTTCTTGAAGTGTGAGAAAGTTATGGAAAGTGGGATTGGTAATATCGGCAAAAATAAAATAGCATAAAGGCTAAAGCACAAAAGAAAAGATAAGCAACAACGACTGTTGTGTTCCCCGTTTAGTAGGAGAAGAAAGATATGAAACAGCAACAACAACAAAAAAAAAAGGGATGATATCCGGGGGAGTCGTAGAGGTGTGGAGGAGCGAGCGGACTGAAGAGAGATGGAAAAGAAGCGAACGAGATTGCGAAATGAAAAGAAGAAGAAGAAGAAGAGCTCACCTTGAATTCGGAGAGGTCAGTCAACGGAAAGAAATATATATGGGAAGATGGGAGAAGGAAAGGATGGGGAGAAAGGGTGAAGGGGAGAAGGGGAAGTACCACCGGAAAGCCAAAAAGGCAGTATTTTAAAAAAAAAAAAGGAATGGGAGGAAGTTAACAGATGAGAATACAAAAAAAGAAAGGCAATCACTTACAGTCCAGCCTTAAGGACAAGGTGAACAGGTAAGATACGTATATAGAGAGGGTGAGTCGAAACGCGAGAAAAAGAAGAGAGGCTGAAACAGGAAATATAATGAGATGTTTGCTATACGTGAGCGGAATACAGCGAAGAAAAAAAAAACCAGGGGAAAAGAGGAGGAGGGGTGACGTAGCCAATGACTATATAGAAATCTGACAGTGAACTGAAACAGATGGAAGGAGAGGAGGAGGAGGAGGAGGAGGAGGAGGAGGAAAAACAAAATAAATTAACACCAGAAGGGCGCCTCTACTGGTTGCCAAGGCTCCCACAAAGAAGAGGAAGGCGGAGGAACGCACACACAGGAAAAAGACAAGTGCAGCTTAAATGGGAAGATGGGAAGATAGAGAAGTGAGCGGGAGAGAGGGAGGGGGCGGAGATTTCGAAACGAACGAAATGACTTTCGTACAGTATTCTTTTTTTTTTTTAAATTACGTTGTTCTCTTCCGTTTATTCGGCTCCAATAGTAGCTCTCTCCTTCGGTTCCTGCAGGATACCGAAAGATTTAAAGCCGCCTGTGGAACACTGAATTTGAAGGAGAACAGCACGAGACACTGAGTGCACTGGATGAACGCGTTACCGGGCTCGAGGGCTGATGATGGTGGAGGAGAAAGAGAAGATAATGATAAATAAAGAGGAGGGGTGGGGGGGCTAACGCGGAATAACCAAATGAAATGGGAGACAGATACCGTTAAGACACGAAAGATCAGCAGCAGAAACAGGGGAGATTCGGGTCTCCGGTGTGATAGAAACAAGACGTGAAAGGAAAAAAGAGATGATGAAAAAAAAAGAAGAAGTTAACAACGAAGGGGGACACGAGGACAGGAAAAAAAAAAAAAAACAGCGTCAGCAGAGGAGGAAAAAACAACAACAGAAGAACAACGAGAGAGAGAGAGGGCTCGAGGAATACTGTGCCCGCAGCCTGAGGGCAGACTTGTGAGATGGAGCACAAGGAGAAGAAGAAGGAAGACGCCTACAAAGCTTTTTCTTTTTGTGTGTGTGTGTGTGGGTGTGGGAAGAAATAGACAGAGAGAAAAGTCATGAGAATGATATTACCGTGGCGAAGATGGAAGGGACATTGTTCGAGGACTCACGCTGCCTTCTAATTTGTTTTTCCCCTTCCCCATCCTGTTTCCGTACTCTATGCGAGGACACATTCCGCTCACATAGAGCAGTACATGAAGGCGGTCAATGGATGGCGCACCGTCCATGAACGAGGAGGCGAGGAAGAGAATTTTAAAAAAGGAACGACGCGCATTCCCTCTTTCGCTCTTTTTTTCTCTCTCCTCCTCTTTCATTTTAAACTTCGCGGGCATTCATCCGTTCTTCACACGCATACACGTGGGTCCTCCTCGATGTGAGAGGCCCTCGTGGAAGTACTGCTTCGTGTGACTCCCGACGGTTCTCCTGAGCAACCGCTCTTTTTTTTTTTTTTTTGAAAGGGGATTAGAATAGGAATGGTGAAGACGACATCTAGGACAAGGTACTGCAGGTCATAGAGAGATGCGCGCGCGGGGGATGCGTGAATCTGTGTGACAGTTGGGTTTCGGAGTGGAGAGGGAGAGGGAGAGGGAGAGAGAACGACTGACTGATTATCGTCCAAAGAGAGTCGTAAAAAAAAAAAAAAAGGGAGAATGCGGAACGAAGAGGAAGTAGTTGTAGTGGTGGTGGTAGGGAAGGAAGAAGAGAGTTGGGGTGGGGAGAGAGAGTGATAGAACGTGTCGTGCACAAGACGAAAAACACAGCCAACGAAACGAGATCTCAAAGAGGTGTGGAATACACAAGGGTCGTGAACGAACATAGAACGTGCATATTTTTCAAAAACAAATCAGCAAAAACAACAACACGTGAGTAGAATGTGAAGGGGGGAGATGCTTCACAGCATTGAAGCGAGGGAAGGCGGAGGACAAACACAACTGCAACGGAAGCGCCGGGGCACACGTGCACAGAGTCTGGCAACGATATGGCATGTGGCAACACTGAGAGAGAGAGAAGGAGAGAGCCTTTGTCTATGTCGGAAAGCACAGAAAACGTTTTTCTCTTGCTTCGTTGGAATAAGAGATCGTGAACACCATGAGAGAAGAACAGATCTTATGGGGTTCGGATCCTCTCAGCAACACGACTCTCTGGTGGACTTCTTCCGTGGTCTCACACACATACGTCAACACACGCCTCACAGACACGCTGTTCCCTCCCCTCAAAAATCACTTTTGTTCCAAGACAATTGTCTCCCTGAAAGAAGGAAGGCGGGCAGCGTTACGTTGATCCACCGGGGGCGTATAGAAGAAGAAGAAAAAGAAAAAGAAGAAGAAAAAAGAACACAACGAAGATAGAGCGTGAGTGTAAGAATCAGCAAGAGAAAGACAAAAGACTCTCGACTCATACACGGCACTGGGAAAAAGATGAATACGCAAATCAAAACGGGACCAATACAGAATACATATGTGAAAACACATAATGTGCGTCCGCACCTGCGCACACGTGGAAGCGACAGCAGGCGCGTACACGCTCTAACAGAAACTTTTCCTTCAGGCAGGCATTGAAGCTGGGGGGGGGGGAGGAGACAGAAAAAGGAAGCAGAAGAAGAGGGAAATCATCTCTACAAGCCTGGGATGTTCCGGGAACACACGCGTGTGCATAGAAGTTCAACGACGAGAAGAAGGAAAACAGAAAATATGGCCACGGGAAAGAGACGAACGAAGGATGGTGGGTCCGGCGTGCGAAAGGCAATGAAACCCAAGGCCCTCGGGTCACTTGGGCACTCCCATGTGTATCTGCGTATGACAGTGCAGAAAGGGACATGCTCCAGGAAAAAAAAAAAGACAGAGGACTGAGCCTGTGCGGCGTCTCGTTCATGTGTTGCTCCTCTCTAGCGGGTATCCACCCATGGGCTGTGTCTCCTTTTAATTTTTGCACGTCTGTTTTTGCCCTGTCATGACATGGACCAGGTCGGTGGAGAGGAGACGGGGAAAGCGCAAAGGATTCGTGCGATGGTGTAGCGTGTGCTTGTGTATGCACGTGTGTGTGTGTGTGTGTGTGTACTCCCATCACTAGCTGTGAGGCAGCCCACAACAAGGGAGACGCAACAAACATAACGACAACAAGGGAAACAAACCGATGCGCAGGCGGCCGAGACACGCAGGGGAGTCGAGAAGAAGAAGAAACACACGAGCTTCCAGGTGATCACACTAAACGAAGCGATCACGAGAGGTGAAACGTCGTGGGGAATGGGGAGGGGGAGCACCGAGAGACCGGGTCACGCACAGAAATGTGGGAGCTGTGTACAGGCCGGTAGGAAGAAGAAAAACAAGATGGAGAAAAAAAAAAGCAGAGTGTGTGTGTGAGAGAGGGGCTGATAGCGAGACAGAGAGAGAGAGAGAGAGGAGCGGAAAACGGAAGAAAATCATAGCTAAACAAGAAAAAAAAATGAGGGCACGCACACAGAGATAACAAGAGAATACCTGACCAATCTGCCGCCATGGCAGTAGGACGGCAACAGGTAAAAACGAGTGACACGCCGTGTGCAACGGGGCATGAGCAAGGATGGCGAGTGCCTCAAGCGTGTTCATGACATTCCCTCCACCGCCTCCCCATAAAGAATAAATCAGGGGGACATGGTGAGAATTGTCAGAGGCGTGGGGAAGCGTTCGTCATCTATCCATCCCCTTCCAAGGGCAGCTATGCGCGCCGAACCATCATCACAGAACAAAAATAAACAGTTTTAAAAAGGTAAAACACGAGAGAGGCGTGGATCTGGGCACAGAACCAGCACAGCGGTAGAGTGACGTAGATGGAAGAAGACCTGTTGACGGAACGTGAAAAATGTATTCCTTTCATTATGTAATAAAAGATCATGCGCAACCAACCTAAGCATGACACAAAGGCAAAAGAAAAAAGGATATGGATGTCATTGAAAGCCAAAAGAAACAATGAAAGAGAGAGAAGGTATCGCTGTTCGGAATAAGGTGAGAGGGAGGTTGGGGGAGTTGGCGGCGGCGAGGAAGGCGAGAGACAGGCTTCAGGAGTCACAGGGTAACCTCCTCACCAAAACCTGCCAATGTGTGCTGTGTGAAGCACCCCGGGGGAGCCCGGCAGGCAAGCGAGTACGTGCATCTCCAGCTCTCTCACCCATATTGCCGATTTCCGCTTGTGCTTGTACGTGAATCCCTTACTCAATGGAAAACACCAAGGAGCAACAAGAACACACACACACACAGACACAGATACCAAAGTAAAAAGAAAAGGAAAAAAAGAAGGAAAGAACAACGATGTTAAACGTTAAAAAAAAAAAAAAACTATGTTTCTTCAGAAATGTACGTTGATGTGACACTCGAAGTTGAACCAAAAATTAAAAAAAGGAACGCCTGTCAGCATCTGTTCTTCTTCCGTAGGTTCTTCGTGGATTATTTATGTGTTTCTGTCTTTTTTTTTGTATGTGTGATGGTTTGCGTTCATACGGCGCGCTGTCGTGGTGTGAATGGAGAGGTGGATAAGACCTCTCGCTCTTACATAGAACGTGTGCTAGAACACACTTTTTTAAAAAATGCTTCTTTGCGCTTGCAGACAATCTTCTCCCGCTCATCACACTTGCTTTTATTTTTCGTCATGTTTCCCCCTCGTCCTTCGGCGCCGTTGAGGGGTGCCTACAGGATGTTATCACGATGGTTTCGCCTCTATCGGCTGCACTTTTACCTCTTCCTAAGTCTTCTCTTCTTCCTGAACGTTTCACTGTTGTTTCTCTTTTTTCTTCCTCTTCTGTTACGCCTTGCGACACTCCGTTCCAAAGACGAGATCCCACAACTTGTTTGAAATGCCGTAGCCCCTGGTGTCGTCGGTGTAGTGGTGCGCGTGGTGGTACTTCTTCAGGTCCTTGAAGTAAAAGTCTTTGGGTTCGACGTGGTGGATGAGGTAGTGGATCTCATCGTAGCACACGTAGCCGAACACCACGCCTCCTGCCATCAAATCCAAAAAGGAGCCCGCGAGAAAGATGCCAAAGAAATTGTAAATGAAGAACGCCGCCACCACAAAGAGAACGGGCGGGAAGACGAGGCGGTCCGGATCCATGGGGATCACGTGGTGGATGCCGTGCAGCACCATGTGCAGGAGCTTGCCCAGCGGGTTGTCAATGACGGGCCGCGGCACAAGACGCTCGAAATGGAAGATGAAGCGATGCAGGCAGTACTCTGTCAGTGTCCAGAGCAGCAGGCCGCAGCCCCAGATGAACACCACGTTGAAAAGACTGAACTTGGACTGCTCCATGGCGTGCTGCAGCTGTGCCGCGGCGAGGTCGTCGGCGGAGGTCATGTTGCCCATCGCTGCGCTGTCACCACCACCCCCCAAGGGGTAGTTGCGGAACAGCCAGCCGTTATTGGGGTAGTACAGGCGGGAGTTGAGAATAGACGGGCTGGAGACGGAGTAGTCCTTGAGAATCGCGCGCGTGGACCAGAAGAAGCTCAGAGGCAGCCAGAGGGCGGCGACGAGCCAGTACTTGGTCTTGGAGAAAGGCTCGAACAGTGCCGTGTCGAAGAGACGGCAGCTGGGGCAGTAAATCGGTGTCTCAATCAGGTGGAAGTACTGAGGCAGCGTCAGGAACATGGCCTGCCAGACCAACCCGCGGTCCCGGCGAATCGTAAAGTCCTTGTAGATGAGCTCCGTCTCGGTCATCTTTGGGTACGCGGTGAGCTCCTCGAGCTTGTACAGCTCGAACTCCTCAAGCTGCTGCGCCGCACTGCCGCCGCTGGACCTCACCGCGTTCCCGTGCAGCACGCGACCGGCGCGGTACTGCAACATCATATTGAGCGCTGCATTGGTGTGGCCGTGGTGGTAGTACTCGTCGTGGAAGGTGAGGCTGATGTCCTTGCCATTGTACTGCTCGAGAATCTCCGCACCGCCGGGGTGGGCGTAGAGGAACTCTGTCGCGTCGTACACATAGTGCTTGTAGAGGAAGAGGCACGGGCGGCTCTTTCCCTTGACGGGGTCCTTATCGAAGGCTTCCGCTTTGGCAAATGCGTAGGCCTGGAAGTCGGCGGGGGTCTCGAAGATCATGTCGCCACTAACGGGGTCGCGGGTGAAGTTCTCGATGCTCTGCTTCTTGCCGTTACTGCTCACGCCATTTCCGTTCGTCGTCTTGGCGATGGTGGCCGGCATGGTGATCGCAGCGTGTGCTTTTTCTTTTCCTTCCTTGTTGTGGTTGCTTTTTTCTTGCGCTTGGCAGTGCTTGCGCGTGTTTCTATCTTGATGTTTGGTAACACAAGAAAGGTATAGCGTAAAGAGAGAGACAGAGAATACGAAGAGATGAAGGAGGGAAGAACTGAACCAGGGGGGAACGGAGGGAAACAGAGTACGAAAAAAAAATGGAAAAGGTTTTCTTTTTTGATGTTCGTCCTGGTGGAACTTCCGATCTGCTCGTAGATGGATGAACGAGAAGGTAAGATGCCTTTTGAAAAATCTTATTATGAATCCTTTGTTTCTGTGTGTGCTCCTGTGAGGGCGTACGCGTCTGTTACTTGGCACTCTCTTCTACGTGAAAGACGTGAGGGCAATGGTATTCGAGGAGGTGAACGCAGGGCTCAGTTGTCACTAGTAGGAGAGGGACCTAATGTGTAAGTGCGTCTGTGACGGTTGGTAGCGCCAAAAGTTCACAACGCAAGTCAACGTCGGATTAGGAAAGACGAAACGGAAAGGGAAGAGAGATAGAATTGCTTAAAAACAAAACAAAACAAAAAGAGTCCGCACGGTGTAGGGCACGTTTGGGGTGAAGCTGCGGAGAAAGATGTGAAGAAGCGGTCAATGAAATTTATGTTTCTCGGCAGGAAAGATGCGCGAGAAAGAAAAGAAACACAAGAGACGTTGATCAACTGAGTCTGAAAGGGCGACCGGAAACGAGCGAGATAGGTAGAGGAGAAACCTTAATCAAGTGGGAGTGAAAAACAGGATAATTCTAGTACGTAACAAAAAGAAAGAAAAAAAAGGAAAGAATGTCCTCGATTGGGAGAGTGGGGTGTCTGATATTTCTTTTGAACTTGAGAAATGGCCCGCGTGAAGGGTGTTGACGTGTCTCTTTGAATAGAAGAAAAAAACAAATTGTTAATCTTTCCTGTCTGTGTAGTCCAGCAGTGCTCTGATTGCCAGCTTTCCCTCGGATATGAGGAGGGGTCACGAGCGTGGAGGATGCAGAAACGATCTGGTGGAGGTGGAGACAGAACGACACGGAGGGTGCGGCTCTAATGTCTTTTTCCGAATGCGGCGGAGGGCAAGAGGATGAAGCGCTTTGCGGACCGGTGTGTGTGGTGTGTGGTTGTGATAATAAACGGATATAATCAATGATAATGTGTTGATGTTGTGAAGCAATCAACCTAACGGAGGGGTGGGGGGATTTTGTGTTCACGCACACATCGAGTGTTTTAAATTCATGTTAACAAGAGAGAGAGAGAGGAGGAGGGAGAAGAAGGTGGAGAAGACCATATTTTTTTTTTTCTAGCAGTGTTCATCTGTTTCCTAGTGCCACGCCTGCCGCTCAGCAGGTTTTTGTCTGATCGTTCTTTCCCTTTGTGACAAACGAACTTGCTCTATTTCGCTCATTTCGTGCTCTTTACCACAGCCAACGAAATATTTCGCTCGCTCTTCTCTTCTCTCCATTTTATGTTTTTTTTTTTGTTTCGCAGGGAGGGGGTGGGGCTAAGGTGACAGCGTCTGCTGCTGCTGGAGGGAAGGGTCAGAATACACAATACGCGATAAAGAAAAGCAAAGAGAAGGTTGCAAGAGAGACTGAGTATGACAAACTGTTTTATGGGGTGGTGCTGCGTCCGTCAGTGACCCTCAGTTGCCTGCGGAAGCGGTGCCGCGGCTGTGGGGGGCGTGTTCAGCGATTCCACCTCGTCCACTTCCGTAGCGGCTGCCGTTGTCGTCGCCGCGCGTTGCAACGTTTCGCAGACCCCGCACAGCTGCTGCGTGTACATGCTCGATACGTCAGCCAAGCAGGTCCGGTGATAGCAACTACCACACCGCGGGCACTGCCAGACATGGAGCAGATCGAACGTGTGAACGAGGCAGCGGTGCGCGGCCAGCGGAATGTGATTGAGGAAGCTATCCGCCTCTGCAAACGCCATCGAAGCGGCTGATGTCTGTCTCGTGGCACCTGCACCGCCTTCGTCTCCGTCTTGCGCTTCTTCTGGCGTTTCATTCTCCTCTTCTTCAAGGAGGGAGGCAATAAAGGCTTCCACGGTATCGGCGGGGCAGCACAGACGGCACACATCGGTGCTGCGACGGCGGCAATCTTTGCAGGTGAGGACGTGCGCGACGATGTTGCGCTTGAAGGTGTGCAGGGTCCGCAGCAGCATCGACGCGTGGAGGGCGGAGGGCTCCTCTGCGGTGTCCTCCACGGTGCCAATGCCCGCGCGGCTCAGGGCGGCCGCAAGGTTCGTTCTTGCCGTGCTGTCTTCTCCGTCAATGCTAATGGTGTTGTCGCCAGAAGAAAGTAAAGAAGATGAAGGATGAAGCGTGGGACAGGCGTCGTGTAGATCTATCAAATCCCCCAACGACCACAGCTCGGTGTCCTCCAGGTAGTACCGCATCGGCTCCGGAATAAAATAGGCTTTCGCGCGGTCAGACGTCAGTGTTGCACCCGTTTCTGTGGCCGCCGTCCACGTGTGCGTCGATGTCTCGTTCAAGGCATCGTTAACCTTGTTCTGTCGATTCGGCAAAGTGCGTTTGGTGCGTTCGCTCTCCGTATCCAGCGCCTCGCCGTAGAACAGATGTCGAAACGCAGAGCAGGCGATGCCCACCTCACGCAGGGCCACCAGCTGCCGCCGCAGCGCCCACGCCGCCCGCAGCGGGGCCACCTGCCGAAGCAGCGCCGGGTTCACGGCGCTCACGCACCACAGCGGTTTGGTGGACTGCACCATGAGAAAGTTGGCGGCCAGGGCGGAGACGGGCTGCGGGGTCGCGTCCCACTGGCGCAGCAGACGCGCTGGGATCGGCGCCTGCTCCTTCCGGTGGCACTGTTCGCAAAAGTAAAAACCGGTGTAGGCACAGTAGCGGGCCGCATCAAAGTTGGGAAGGCCGCCGTGGCGGAGCGAAACGTACTGCGGCCGCAGCGGCCTGAGGCAGTCCTTGCAGCGCATGGCCTGGCGAGCTGACACCGCACGCAGCTTGCGTCGGAACCCCTTGATGCGTGGAGCGACCACGTCCGTCACCACGCCCATCCGCACCCGGGACACAGAGGCTGCACCAGAAGAAGAAGAGGAATGACGTGGAAGCGTTGCCGCGGCCTCCTCTGTGATGCAACAGGCGCTATCATTCGCGTGCAGGGCGAGAGCTGACGGCTGAAACGCATGTTGCCGGCGCCACGGGGACCCTCTGCGCAGGGCCGCGAGACGCCCCAGCAGCGCCAGAGCATCTACCTCCGAGAGGGCTGCTGTAGGCGATAGTGCTGCTGCTGCTGCAGAGCCTGCGCCGCGCCCTTCCGGCCCCCAGGTCGCGTCCCCGCTCGCGCCTTGTCGCCGGCCCGAATGCCCACGCCGATGGGTGCCGTGGGTCCGCCCGAGTGAGGGCCCGCCGCCGCTGACACTCAGATTGAGTGAGCTGAGCGAGGCGGTGGAGACAGCAGCCGGCGCACCCACCTGGAGTGACGCCATAGACGTCTGTCGGCTCGGCATGGCAGACACCACCGTGGAGACCGGCGCCGGCCCGCCACCGCCGCCTCCTGACGTCTCCGGGGAAAAATTGGCGGTCCCCCTCACAGAGGGCAGCATCGGCGATGCGACCGCCCCGCTGCCTGACGTGGACTTTGCAAACGGAGACAGCGCTGGCGGGCGTCCGCTGTCGTCCCATGCGTCCTCGCCGCATGACAACGCGGTGGTGTGGGCCGCGGCACGCTCCAGGGAGAGCACCTTGGGTCTGCGCGTTCGTGCGCCGTGTAGGAGTTGCGAGGCCGTCGGTGGTGTCTCCCGGTGCTCATGTGCCTGGGGGTCGCCGGATGCCTCGTCTCCCTGTGCCAAGAGAGGCGCTGTCGCGGCCGCCACCGCGTTCGCCATTGGCGATGTAACGCTGCTCGGCGCTTTGAATGGAGGGGATGTAAGGGGCGACACCTCCGAGTCGGGACGGCGGTGGGCATCGGAGGCGGCGGCGGAGTCCTCAAGGTTCGTGAAGGATGGCACCGACACAACGACGCGTTTGTCGCCCGCCAAGCCGCGGTGCCCGCTTGGGGCGCCGGTGTGACCTCTGCGGCCGCCGGCAGAAATAACGGCGGCGGTGAGGGGTGACACACTGACCAGAGAACGCTGCGAGGCTGAAGAAGTGGGGGACTCACAAGAGGAAGAGGCAGAGGAAGAAGACTGCACCTCCTGCAGTGCGACGGGGCGTTTCTTATCCTCATCAGAACTCGGCGATGCGGCTTGCGCCGCGGCCGCGGATGAGTTGTCAGCGTCAGGCGTCGCCGCCCTTGCCGGCTGCACAGCATGCCGCGTTGACGCCTCACCGTCTTGGCGCGCGCGTTGCTCCATGTGTTGCGCCAAGGAATGGGAGAAGCTGTCCGACACACTGGGTCGCAGGCGACGGCCTTTGCGAAACGTCAAGGATCCGCTGTGCCCCGCGGAGGCCTCATTCCTGGCGCCCGACGGAGGACTCTGTGTGTCCCTGGCGCTAGCGGACAGCACGACACCCCCTGAAGCGGAAGCATTCCCCTGCGCATGCGGATCGCGTGGTGCCGGTGAGACGTCATGCGCCCCGTTGCCTTCGTTTCCTTCCCCTTGCGCTTGACTCTCATCGCTTTCCGCTCGGTTCCTTGGGGTGCGCAAGGGTGTCTGCCCCTGGCACAGGCCCTCCTCTTCACGTCCAAGGCCGGCCCCATGGGCCCCTACGCTCTGCCGGCTCTGACTCCGCACCGACTGCAGCCGCACATACCCATTGACAAGCGTGTGCAGGCGAGCTTCCTGTGACAAGGCGCGGGCCAGACTCGGACTCGTCGCGTGCGATGGGTGTGTGTCTGCGTCTGGCGAGGGCGCGACTTCCTGGTGCTGCTGCTGCTGCTGCTGCGCGATGGATAAAGTGGTGTTGACGTCTTCCTTCACTTCTGCAATCAGGCGTGTCAGTTCGGGAATGAGCTCTGCGATTCGGCTCTCAATCGCCTCAGGGCTCCGATGGGACACCGATCCCGCAACAGGTGAGGATGACGCTTGAGAGCTGGAAAGCGCGGACATGTTGGAGTTTGCCTTTTGAAGAACTTTTTCTTTTTTTTTTGTGATGCGATAAATGTAGCTGAAAGGGTGGGTGGTAGAGGGATAAGAAGAAATAATGTACGACGTAACCACTCTGATATGCGCAGATGGCTTGCGGAAGAACGCCACACAAGCGACAAGAAGGGAAGGAGCGCACGATAACAATGCGTCAGAAAGAAGAAGAAGAAAACAAGAGGAAGGACACTTTGTGGAGAGAAACAGGAAAGCAAGGAACAGGTATACCACGGCGTGTGCTGAGAAGCAAAAAAAAAAAAAGAGGAAGTGAAGAAGAGAAAAAAAAGGGCAATAATGGATAGGCAGAGATAAATAAGTGAAGCAAGGAGCTACCCAGAGAATGCTGAAAAAACTGATGGGAGGGGTACAACACAGCGGAGCCCAGTGGGGAGAAAAAAAAAGTGAGAGCGAACAAGCAAGAGAGAGAGAGAGAGAGAGAGAGACAGAGAGGCGTATGCGCGAGAAATATAAAGCCTCCACGTATCGCGAGCACCAAAAATAACGGATAGGCAATCGGTAATACTCACCCAACAAAGCACTGAATCACCACAAGGTAAAGGTCACGGAGAGAGAAAGAGAGAGACTTCCTCACCGAATGCGTTGGGAGGAATTCCACCAATGAGAAGGTTTCTTTTTAAAAACAAAGACGTTTCAGCAGGGCCTAACGCAACACTGCAGTTTCCTCTCGAAATCGGGACGCTAAAGGGTACTTGACAGCTGAAAAGGAGAATAACCGAGATGAGAATGCGGGAGTGAGTCATGAGCGTGCATGGCCCTGTCGACGGACCTAGAGATCCCGTCTCGGTCTCACTGCGTAGCACGCAAGAGGTGATGTGGAAATGAGGTGGGCGTCTTTTCGGTGATTTCGGACGTGCTACCCGACGTCTTCAGTCTTCTAGGCTCCCACCGATATCGATTATTTTTTTCAATGTGTATTTCTTTCTTTATATTTTCTTTTTCGCTGTGGTTGTTGTTGGATGTGTGTCAGTGTCTGTGATAGGGAAGAGTGTCCTGCTACAGTACTTTCGGCTAGGGCAATGACGGGGCTCTCCACCGTCTCCTCGCGCATTCATGTCCTCTTAACGCTGTCTTGTGATGGGTACGCGGGACTGCGGACAGCAGAGGAGAAAAGGAGAGCGAGAAGGAAGAGCGCAGGAGAAACATGGTACGCAGCAAGGAGAGTAGATTTTTTTTTTTTTAAAGAGTGCTCCCATGTCTTCATCACGAAATGGATGGGTGGAGGAGAGAGAGAAGCAACGACATAACAAAGGACGTTCCCACCGTTAAGACTCCATTATTACTTCCCATTCTGCTTCTCCAAGGACAGCACCGCCTGCTCTAGCCGACGAAACGCCTGTAAGCTCTTGTCCCGCACCGAAGGGTCCACCCCTGGCGCCGACGTTGCCGCACCCTTCTCACCAAGCCGCTGCTCCAGCGCCTTCAGCATGGCAAGGGTCTCCTCATGAAGGCTGCGACGGGCACCAGAGGAGGCGAGGCTGCTGCAGGCGCTTCCTTTGTCTGTCTCGTGCCGCAGCGCCGCCAGCATGCCGGTGAGCTCTGGTTGATCCATGAGGCGATTCTCCTCAAGGATGTGCTCGAACAGCACGTCGCGGTACGCGGCGGTGGCCTCCTGCAGGCGGCGCTGGCCGTCATCCTCGAGGTCGCCAAAGTCAAGGCGCTGCGGGACGGCGGTAGTGTTGGCCTTGAGGTCTGTCTCGCGACGGCCGGGTGGCTTGGTCGTCCCTGGTATGCGAGGAAGTGGAGAAGGCTGATCCATTCCATCGCTGGCTGTCTCGACCGCCCTCGCGCTCTCAGGCGGTCGTGACAGAGACGCCGCCTGTGCGGCCACTGACTTCTCAAGCTCGCGCTCCTTTTCTTGCAGGGCCAAGTTCTTCGCTTGCAACTTGTGTGCCACAGAGAGGAGCTGCTTCTCTTTTGACTTGAGCTTTGCCGCCCGTGCATTCAGCTCCTGCTCCTTCGCCGTCAGCACCGCCTCGCGGTCGGGCTGCAGGACCACTCGGCTGCTCGTGCTAGCCCGATGTCCACTGGCCGGCGTGATGGAGGAGGCCGACTCCCCATCCTCGGGCGCCGTAGCAGACCTCGCCACGAGCGCCTCGAGGGCGGTCCAGTCCTTCGCGTCGCCCGCTCCCGTAGCGCCATCTTCGTCCGCTGGACAAACGCGATCTGGTGTCGATGAGTCCACTTTCTTCTCAACCTCAGATAAGAGGCCTCTCGCATTACGCAGGCGGGCCTCTCGGGCTGCATTTTCTTCCCCAGTGACCTCTTTCATCTGACGCACCTCCGCCGCGAGCGCGTCTCGTTCCTTCTCCGCGACACGTAGCTGCTCTTCCGTGTTACGCAACAGCGTCTCGGCCCCATCCCGCTGCTCTTTCAGTGTCGTCTCTTGGGCCTCAGCCTTCGCACGCACCTCTTCCGCGCGCACCATCTTTTCCTCTGCCGCCTGCACCAGCCTTTCCGCCTTTTGCTGTGCCTCGGCCTTGGCACGCTCGGCCTCTTCCAGCTGCTGCTGCAGGGCGGCCTTCTCCTGCTCCGCTTGCTCGGACTGCTGCTGGAACGCCGCCTTCGCCTTCTCGCGCGTGGCAGCAAGCTTCTCCTTCAGCTCGTCACGCTCCTTCTGCGCAGCCTCCAGGTTCTGCTGAAGCTCGTGGAGCTGTTGAAGTGCTGCGGCCTTGTCCTTGACAGCAGCGTCTAGTTGGGTGTTGGCGGATGCATTCTGGGTTTCAAGGTGCTCTTGTTGCTGTGATGCCATAAGTCTAAGAGTCTCCTGCAGAGACTCCTTCTCCTCCCTCAGTGCTCTCATGTCGGTGTCGTGCTGGCGCTGCATCTCGTCTGCTTTCTTGCCCTCGTCCAGGAGCGCCTGCTGGAGGGTCTGGACGACGCGCTGGAGGTTGTCAATGTCACTTTCCCCAATTTGTGTTCGCGCAGAGACGGGTTGCTCAGAGCGGGGAGTGCTAGAGGGGGTGGTCGGTGCCCGCGCCGATGTCTGAAGGGATGGTGGCTGCGTGGTTTGACGCTGGGGTTGCGCTGGTGCAGGAAGTGGTCGCATGGGTGTGTTGACCGCTGAGGGTTCTGCGGAGGGAATCACAAAGCCATGCGTCGGCGCACGTTGTTTCTGTCGATTCACAATTTCCGCGCACCGAGGGCAGACGGGAACCTCGGCCCCGTCGTAGTGACCTGGCAGAGTTGCCTTGCGCACGCAGCTGGAGCACATGACAATACCGCAGCGATGACAGTTGTGGCGCTTCGAGAAGAAGCCAAAGTCAGCGCCGCAGTCCTGGTACTGACAGCACTTCGCATTATTGGCTGACTGCCACTTCTCTTTGGGAACGATGCCGCTCATGGAGATGAGGAATACAGGCAACGGAGGGGAGTCACGATTGCGTGTATAGGAGGACAGCAAACGGCGAGTCGTCGAAGGGTGCCTGTCCTGGGGCACGGGATCGACGGCAAAGAGGTAGGCGAAAGGTGTAGCAGCACGTGAAAGTGCTGCTGTGGAGAATTATAATCTTCTTTTCTTTTTTTCCAAATCTTGGGAGCCACCTGAGGTCTTGCAATTCAATGGGTAAGAAAGCAGAGTGCGTCGAACGAAAGAAAGGGAAACAAGCCAGGAAAAATAATAATAATATATATGTAAAGAAGGAGCGTACAGGTGCTACTTGTTAGTTGATGTCACAGCTTGAGAATGAACAGTTCGCGAAAAGAGAAACCAATCAAGTGACAGAAGAAAAAAAAAAAAGAAACGCTCCTGTCGGTTGGGATGAGTAAACGTGCTCCTACGGAGTGATATAAGAAGGCAACAGAGAGTCAAAGGAAAAGATTTCCGTTTCCGATAAGAACGCGGGGAATGAGGAGGGGGAGGATGGAGGGGTGACTGACGACCGATAAGTAGGACGAGCCCCCACAACCACACACACGCACACACGCAGAGAGATAATTTAAAAAAAGAAGAGGAAAACCAATACGGGTCCTCTCTGAGTACTCTAAATACTGTGAGCCTGTAATCTTTCCAAGGGAAGGGACGAATGAAAGAAGGAGAGGGAGGGGTGCCGTATCGTTTCGTGAGAAGATCACCCAACAGCAGAAGGGACACGCGTGTGTCTGTTGCACTGAAGGCAGGCGGAGATGGTAGCGCGCGTGAACCCGCACTCACGCCCTCTGCAATCGACGCGGTGGACCATGCGTCCTCTCAGACACTAGAGCGGTGTGACATCTGATCCATGAGAGGGGAGCCTTCCGTGCCCTCCCCGAGCTTTCCTTGGATCTCGTGAATATTCTTTTTTTTTCTTTTTTTTCCTCTGTAGGACACGCAAAAAGGTTCACGTGATATAACGTGTGAGCAAATTCCGGTGACTCGCCTGATCCGGGCATGTGCGGTTAGTCGCCTTCCATTCTGTGCATATCCGGCGCCTCACTGTGATCGTAGTCACGTGCAGTGGAACATGGGGAGATGGGGGTGGCAGTAAGAGAGGGACAAATACGCAAAGAGAAAAAAAAAGAGGAAGTACAACGTCAATCAATTTTGATATCGTGCTGACTTGGTGGGGGTCCGCTCGCACCGCCGTCTCCGCCGCCTCCGCCCTTTTTTTTCTTTTGCTGGCCCATCGGTGACGTGAGCTTGCCTAGTAGCTCCTTGGCCTTCTCCTGCTTTGCCAGCGCCTCCGACTTCTGCCGTCGTGCTCGCTTCATGTCCTCCAAGAGCTTATCATAATTGACGTACGAGATTTCCTCCACCTGTCGCGAGTAGCTCCGTGCGTCAATCATCACGGTCAGCAGCAGCACGGTCATGAGAGGCAGCATCACGTACCAGGTCCAACTCAGCACGTCCTGCAACACTTCCTTCGCCATGGCGCGCTGCCTGGACTGCAGGGACTGAAGCTCGCGCTGTAAATCGTGGAGCTGAGCACGGTCCTGGAGGATCTGCTGGTTCTTCTCTCGCCACTCGTCATAGGCGGCGTGGTAGCGCTCGAGGTCCTCTCGTTCCTGGGGAGTGAGCCTCGCCAAGGCTTCCTTCTCTTCGCGTGACGCCGCGCCCTCGTGGCCAGTCATGTGCTGGGGGGCTGGTGCTCGCGAGGATGAGGAGGCGTGCCCATTCACACCACGGGCGCGCGCCGACTCGGTGAGCGAAGCCAAGGATGCTGCGGGAACCCCGGGAAAGGCCGTCGCGGCGACTGTGTGGAAGGACTCCCGCAGCCCGAGCCACGCTCCAGACGCGGCCCGACCATTGCCTGAATGACGGGGCTTTGTACGTTTCTGGTGACCATGGGTAAAGGCGATGCGATCGGCGACGGTGCTGCCCGTGGACACGGCCTTCGTCAAGGACGCGGGGAACAGGGCACGCACGGCGGCAAGGTTATCGGCGCGTGATTGGCTGCTTTGTCGCACGGCGCGGCTGCGGGGGGTGTTGGGGAAGGCCTCCTCAAATACGGCGCCGACACTCGATGTGTACGCGGGCCGCCGCGGTGCTGCTGCCCCTTCGGGTGCCGCCGATCCATACGGGGCAGAGGAAAGAGGAGCCTGTCGAGAGGCCGAGGGAGGCGGTGACGATGGTGCGGCATACGGAAACATGGGCGGCGGTACGGGGTAACGAGGCTCAGCGCTTTGGTGCCGCCTCAGGCTAATGACGGCAGCCGTGCTGAGACGGCTAACGGGTGCTCGCCTCGCGTGGCGCATCGGGAGAAGGAAAGACACTGATGAAAGGAGCAGTGTCAAAGAAGGCAGCACCAGTATACGTGCTGTGTGGAAGACACCAACAGGCAATGTGAAAAAGAAATATAAAAAATTGGCGAATAATAATGTCGGACTATCCAATGAGGGAAGCGGAGAGATGGGTCAGGACACTTACGTATGTGGATTCCCAGCTACAGTGGTGTGCTCAATAGAAAGGAAAGAGAGAGAGAGACAGAAGAAAGAAAAACATGAAGGAGGCGATAAAGATATTCCACCTTGGCATCTTCAAACTTCAACGTCTGTGATGGGGACAAGGGAGGCTCACGTGAAGCTTCTTCGCAGAACCTCCGCCGGTGACTGTGCACAACATAACTTGACGGAAGGGATGCCCTCCTTGAGCTGGGGTTCCAGTCGGAAAGCGGGGGCGCCGCACATGGACTGTTCTAGTACCAACAATGCGTGCCACGTGATTCCACAAGGCAGCATGCGGTCCAACAGCAATGCTTCATGTCCCCCTTGCAGTTACACCAAACTTTACAGAGGGGGTGGAGGTGCGGGAGGTCCCCTTCATGCGATTTACGAGCGGCGCCTTCTTTCTTTCATTCTTTTTTTGTTTTTCTTTTGTGAAGTTAAAATGATAAAACAAACGAAGTTGAGAACTCAATTCAGTGCCAGGTGAAACATATCCTCGAGGGGTGCACCGTCACGCTTCCCTTCTCCAAAGCGCAGGAGAGAGAATCTCTTGACGTTGTGTTCCCAAGGAAAGGAAAGACATGACACTGGAGACCAGTCATACCATATGTTTTTTGTCCTCATCATGCCGCTGCTGCGTGCCGATGTCAGCCCTTCACAGGGTCCCATTCATCTGATTCGCATCCCCACTCCTCCGCCCGCGAATGCATCGAGAGCGTAAAGGTTGGGAGTCCCATAGATGTGGGGAGGACGAGCTCGTGCCTGCGACAGAGAGGCAGCGACAGGCAGAGTGGCAGCCTACCCGTGTGTGTGCACGATGCGTGACGGCTCGTTTACTTGGCGCCAGCGTTGGTCTTGGCGTGGGTGCGGGCAGTCACGGTGATCTTCTTCACGGACGGGTGAATGGAGCGCTCAATCTTGTCGGCCTTCTTCTTGTCCGCAACGACGAGGGTGTAGAGGTAGCGGCTGCAGCGGACCTTGAACTTGACGGCATCGGGGTTGCGCTTGACCTTGACGCAGCGGGCGTCCTTGCGGGAGCAGATGGAGAGGAACTCCTTGAGGTTCTTGATCTCACGGGGCATGGTTCGTAATGGGGGGAGAAAAAGAGGAATGGAGTGGTATGCACGAGGCTGTGTTCTAATCCACGTGGCGTTGTGCAGCAGAGAAAGACAAAGAGAAAGAGAGTGTGAGAGAGAGAGGAGTTGTGAAAGAAGTGCCGACATAAAGCGTGCATCATGGATGGAGCGTGGGGAAGCAAGGAGCCACGAGAACATACCAAACGGCTTCATGGTCCATCATTGTGTACGCCAGAGTCCTTCAAGCGCTACAGGCCAGGGCAGGAGGTCACGAAGTGCTCCATGTCTCTGGAAGCAGATCCATCTTCTCGTTTTGTTAACTGTATTCATTTCAAATGTATGTGAAGCATTGCAGCATCCAAGACACGGACAGAAAGAGTGAAAAGGGGGAGGGGGGAGGGAAGTAGGAATGGCGCCCCCCCCCCCTCGCCTCCTCCTCCGTGATGACTTCCTTAGCTCCTATTCTTGCCTGAAAAGAGTGGGTTCGAGCTCGCATCGTCATCGACGAAGAGCTTGCTGTGATGGGTGCCCTTCCCGCCAAAGGCAGGGATGTCGAGGAAGTCGGGATCGTCAATCTGGCGCGACGGCTTCACCAGGTACCGCTCCGACTTCAGCTTCCCCGTTTGCCGAGCCAGCTCCTCGCTCCGGCGGTCAATGTTCGCCGTGCGCACATCATCGCCCGAGGAGAGAAACACCAGCAGCTTGTTATAGCCGTAGAGAACACCAATAAAACCAAAAACGATGAGAATAGGTCCACGGAAGTCTTCCCACATCATGAAGAGCAGGCCGCCGAGCTGTAGGTTGCCTTTGCTGTCGTAGATAATGCGGCGCCTGCGTTCGTTGTTGATGCGGGAGCTCTCCTTATCGGCGTGGCGGCGGAAATCCGTGTTCTGCCCCATCGCCCGGCGCAAGGAGCAACGGCGAAACATGACGAGCTCCGGCAACACCGACTTTTTTTTTGATTTTTTTTTTTTTTTGAGATGAGCAACTACTTTACGTTGGTGTACTTCTGGGTTTCCACTTCGCAGACGACCCAGTCAGGTGCTTCGTCAGTTGTTAAAGAGGGAGACAAGAGGACCAATTAGGCAAAGTGGAAAGAGAGAAACACCAGGGGCGACGTGAGTTTGTAGAGAGCGTGCAGCATGAGAATGAGCAAGCTGAGCCGCCATGGCCAATGCATGATTTCGCTTTTATTTTTTTCGTGCCTTCGCTTGAAAACAGCGCAAATTCCATTGGATTGGCCTGTGCTCGCAGGACAATACGTCTCCGAAATAAGACGCTAACAGGAGCTCCGTATTTCTTTCTTTTTACATGTTTTTTTTTCTTTTTCGCGAAGCGGCGGGGCACCAGTGACGTGGCGCCATGAACAGAACGACGGGGAGAGCAACAGATAAGAAATGAACCTAACAGAGGAATGCACAGTGCGGAAGGCGGAATCCACTGGAAGCCGACTTGCAGAAACAAGCTTTGCGTTTAGCCGAACGCTCGAGAGGGTGGGGGAGCAAGGGGAAGAAGGGAGGAAAGAGTACAAAGGAGCGGCTCGTCACGTCAACGCCGGAGAGCGAGCGGCTTTTTTCTTTCTTTCTTTCTTTTCTTTGCTGCGTTGAACTTCACATAATAGGAAGAGAGGGAGAGGAAAGAAAAGAGACATCTCGTCGGAGATGAGAGAATGAATGAAGTAGAAATAAACAGAGAGGGTGCCGTCCCATAACCGGGAAGAGAAAGAGAGAGAGAAGGGGTTGAGTCTGTGCACATGATCTTCTCAATACATAAAGATTCGCTTTCAAAGATGACAATAAAGTGAGGAGGAATATACAAGGAAACGTTTGGAGTCAAGAGCGCGACCAGGGAAGGTGTGGAAGACGATGAGACAGAAACAGAGAGAGAGAGAGGCCCCCCTTTTTTTTCGTCTTCTCTTGAAGAAGGGATTCGACAATGGAGCCGCAGTGGTGCGGGACTACTGCATGCAGTCCGACACAAAGACAAACCCGTAGCCGTTCTGTCTCTCTTTCTCTTTCTTTTCTAACTCCCCTCCTCTATCCCAAGTGTGCTAACCTCCGCATCCTTCTCGTCGCGGAAGAGCTCCGTGATGATGTCCCGATACACCAGTTCCAGCCGCATCCGCTTCAGCTTCAGCGCCGCCGTCAGCATATCATTCTCTGCCGTCCACTCGTCATTGAGAAGTCGCACATGGCGCACCAATTCAAAGGGCCGTCGCTTGGCCTCCGCTGCCGTCCGACGGAAGCTCTCAGACGCGGCGGCCTGAAAGATGGGGTCTGACAGAACGGCAGGGTAGGTCTGCGTGGACACGCGAGCCGCCAGCGCCGGGTTCTTGGCGAGGAAGGCGTCGACGAGTTTCTTGTCCGTCAAGGCAAGCGCACACACGTAGCGGCGCAACGGGTGCACCAGCAGACACGTGCTATTCGGCAGCGAGAGCTCGTTGCCCGAGTAGACGGCCTCGAGGGCTTCCATTGGGATGTACTCTCCCGTCACATTCTTTGTCAGTGCCTTGACGCGGCCAATCACACGCAGCACATTTTTTTTGTCGAGCGCGATGCTGCCAATGTCACCCGTGTGGAACCAGCCGTCCTGGTCCAGCGCCTCCTTGGAGAGTTCGGGCTGCTTGTAGTAGCCCTTAAAGAGAAACGGGCCGCGGAGCAGAATTTCACCACGTGGCTCGGGCCTGTCGGTGTGCTTGTAGTACTGCGTGTCCTTGAGTTTGATTTCGCAAGCCTTCATGAGCTCCCCAACCGTGTCGTAGTCGAGTGAACCGATCATCTGTGTGGAGCCGCAGGCAACCGTTTCGGTGAGGCCGTAGCCCTCCACCACGAGGCCCATGGCCACGTTCACAAACTCGTGTGTGGCCTGCGCCAACATGCCGCCGCCGCTGAGCATGAGAACCATGCGACCACCAAAGGCCTCACGAATCTTGGCAAACACCTTTGCGTTGTAATACGGCGTGTCGAAGCCCCGTCGCAGTGCCTCGTGTCGCGAGGTAAAGGCCTGGCTGAAAATGCGCCGCTTCAGCGTCCCGGCGGGCGGCAGGCTTGCGAGCACGGACTTGCGCAAGATATCATAGATGCGCGGGACGGCCATGATGATGAGCGGCTTGTACTCCTGAAAGTCGCCGTGGGGGCGGGCAAACTCGCTTGTGAGGGTGCGCGGGTTGCTGAAGCACACCAAGAAGCCGCGATGGAGGAAAATATTGATGCACACAAACTCCATGATGTGGGCCAGCGGCAAGAAGGCGCAGTACGTCTGATCCTGCTTGGGCAGGTACGGCTCGATCCACACAAGCTTGTCGTTGAGGGTGTGGACGCCCGCAACGATGCTGCCGTGGGTGTGCATGACGCCCTTTGGCTTCCCTGTGGTGCCGCTCGTGTACATGATGAGCGCGAGATGGTCGTTGCTGACGGGGAGCTGCGGTGCGTGGTAACGAGCAGAAGTTGCTCCTGTGTGCTCATCACCCTCTTCTTTCCTGGGGTCTTGTCCACCCGTCTGCTGCTGCGGACTTCCGGCAGAGGCCTCTGCCATCATGCGCTTACCGTCTGCCACGACCGCGGACCACGGGGACAGGACGCGCGACAGCCGCTGGCCGTCTTCGGTGTCCAGTGGAATGACAAAGTCCTCGGGCAGCTCGTCCAAGTACGCGATGCCGCTCCACGGCAGCCGCTCCTTCTTCATCAGCTGAAACAGCACTGGCACACTCTTCCCGTGGCAAACAATCGCGTCGCTGTTGGCCTCTTCGAGCGCGTAGGAGAGGGCCTCCTCACCCAGGTTGGCGTACACCGTGACGGCCACAAAGCGCTGCGTCCACAGACCGAATATGGTCGCGATCCACTCCCACCTGGTGTCAGCGAAGATGGCAATCTTTGGCGCGCGCATGCCGTACATGGGGCTGCGTTGGTGCGCATGCAACGGGCGGGCTGGGATGTGCACCGTGCTTTCATCCGACGCTTCGTCTGCGGCGTCGGCAGATAACGGGGTAGCCGTCTTGTCGGTCGTCGGCTCTCCGATCACAGCGCCTTGCGCTTCACTACGGGCGGCAGGCAGGGCATCACGGCAGCGGTCCACCATGGCCGCGAGGCCCACGCCAAAGTGTTCAATCGCGGACCACAGCTCAGCATATGACATGACAACGCGCGGGCCGTAGTGCGTGACGTAGCGCGGCACCGCCTTTTCCCTTGGGGAACCTTCTTCCCCAGCGCTCTCATCTGTGGGCTCCGCCACGGTGGCGTGGGGGTCTGGCACCATGACCGTTTCAACCGATTCGACCGGCCGGTACGCCACGGCAGGTGCGTCGCCGCGCTTCTGGCACAGCGCCGCAAGGTTGGTGACGGTGTTGCCAGACTTGTAATAGTACACCTCCGACAGCGCGTCAAAGACATCGTCGGGAAAGCGCTTCATGCGGTACACCTCCGACTCCGTCGCGGATGGCTCCGTGTAGGGCAAGTTGTTGACGCCGTAGTTATTGTATTTTTGGATAAAGGTGTGCGGGGTGAGCGTCTTGGCGTTCTTGCGGTCCATCAGAGCGCAGATAACGCTGCCCATGTTTGCAAGAATGATAACTGTGTCTCACAGAGGTGTGCGTGCGTGCTTTGTGTTTTGCTTTTTCGTTGTTTCTGCTACGTTCGGGAGGCGAGAAAGAGCCTCGCGGAGGAAACCTTGTGAAGGTAAAAAAAAAAAAAAAAAAGGTTGCGAACTTGCCGCAACGGTCGTGGAATGATGAGGATAGTACGTTCTATATTCCTTTCTTCCCGCAGTTTACCTAGGCTTCTTTGCGGTACGTCCAAAGGGCAGCCCATGTGATGAGAGAGAGTGTGGAAGAATATTCGTTTCGCTCGTGCCGTATGAATGTCTGTGATCTCCTCTCCCCTTTGTGGGGCATGTTCATTACCACACGCAGAGGACAACACATGTGGGGGGAGGAGGGGACGCGGCATCGATCCTGTACTGAGTCATCTCCCCTTTCTGTGTTGAGAAATGCATGCCTGGGAAGGCAGCTCGCCGCTCTTGTATACGCTCCGTTGCGGTGCTTCCATTGCGCAGATTCTTACCGGATCCCTCCTCTTTAATGAAGAGCATAACGGGGACATCCGCTCGATGCGACGAGTCATACCGCTCTTTCAACCCCTTTTCGCTTTTCGCTTTTCGCTTTTTTTTTTTTTTTTCACTTGCCGAATGTGTGGACACGGTGGGGGAGGGAAGGAGAAAAGGAACGACGTCAACGGCTGGGCGGTGAAACGAGCGTGGGGGAAAACATAAAGGGGGTGGTGAGGGAGTGTACCTCCCTCCCCCAGTTCCTGCGCGCATATGTCACAACCAACGGAAGCGAAACGCGGTTGCACAGCTGCCACATCGGTGACGCGGAGAGAGTGAAGACACATGACGCTGCTATGATTCACCACGGAAATGGTTCAATGACAAGGGGAAAAAACACATAAATGCGGGGAGGAAGACCAAACTAAGGCATTAGTGGCAAGAAACGGTGCAGGCAACAAAGATACAAGCATATAGACATGTGTTTTTTTTTTTTGATGTGTGATGAAATGTTATCGTGAAGGAAGAGAGCGGAGGGGTACAGGTGAAAATAAAATACAAAAAAAAAACGCAATTACCACTTGAAGGGACAAGAGAAGACAGGCGTGTGAGAGCAACACGAACAGCATGGAAAACACTCCCCTCGTTGTGGCCATCCATGCACCGTGGCAACAATCGATCATCGGCATTAACAACAACAACAGCTGCTGCTGGCGATGAACAAAGTAAAGAACCCACGTCAGCACCGCACTACGCTTGGAGCAGATAAACACAACAGAAAAGGGAAGAGAAGGAAAAAAAAAATGAATTGAAAAGTGTGTAGGAGGTCATGAATCCAGGCGCCTCTCCTACGCAAGCCGATAGCTTTGTAGCGATAGCTAGCACCACGACAGGCATCGCTCCATCCACTGTCCTCAATAGGTGTCGGGTTCTCTTACAGAGGTGTGTGAAGCTGCACCCTCCCCCTCCCCGTTGCTGCCCCCGCCACCAGAGAACGGTCAGACATGGGACCACGGACAGAGGGTAGAAAGCGTCCCACCGCATTCCGTCAGGCAGCACACCTGAGAATTGACAGCTCAAAAATTTCGGTCGTAACAATATGGAAAACTGAAGGAGGGAGAGGTACAAAGTGGCCAGGGATACCGGATAGGTCGCTCTCAAAGAAGAAAAAGAAAAAAAAGCCGTTTTCGTTTTTTTGTTTGGTGTGACGTGTGACGTGTGAACATGAGCAACCTCAAAGTACCACAAAATAGGTAAGAAGCCAACACGCATACGCACGAGAAGAAGAAAAAAAGCACACATGAAGAAGAGAACGCGATCAGAAATCTCCGCCCGCTTTTCATTCGATTTTTTTTCTTCTGTTTTTTGTTTTTCCAAGGCGGTGAGACGACGGCGCATGGGATACCGTCTGCTTCGGACTGGTTGCTTTCGAATGGGTAGGCACGTGACCGACGCCAGTACACGTTGCCCTGCTGCTTCTACGCACCTTTCAGAAGACGAGAACAGAGAAAAAAAAAGCAAGAAAAAGAAAAGAAAAAGAGAAGAAAAAGAAAAGAGAAGAGAGTGCAATAACCGGAGTCAAGAGCTCAAGGAAGGAGAGATATGGGTGGGCTGGACCCGTTGTACCAACCCCAGAGAGGGCTAGCTAGCGCACTACCACTGAATAGCAATTACGTCTCTGACACTAAGAAAGGAGGAGGGGGAAGGCCTCTGACAGCCCATGAAGCGAATTCAGACTTCGACTGCACAAGGGAAGCAGTGGTCCCACATTCTGGCACGTAAAAAAATAAAATAAAAAAATTCTGGACTCCCTTGGAGATGCCTCCCGGTGCTCTCTGGATCCCCATTCAGATGGGAAAGAACAAAAGCTGAAGAAAAAGTAAATAGGACGCCCGGAGCGGACACTGTCACCTGCACGCGGATCAACACACGCAGACGACAATGGTTTTTTTTTTTTTTTCAGGAGACAGTGGCTAGAAAATAAGAGGGAACGAGGAGTGAAAAAAAAAAAGAAGTGAAGAGGAGAATTTCTGTCGCTGTCGTGCAGCTTCAGAAGAAAATAGGAATAAGGAAAAGAAACGCAACCCATTTTAAAAATGAAAAGCAAGAAGAATTACATATCAACGTTCGGAGTAGAAGAGAGAAACTAGCGTCTCGATAATTTTCAAAAATGGAGAAGGAAAACAAAGAAACGCTAGCGTATGTACGGAAAAGATGTAGGGCAACATGAAGAGAAAGATAGAGGAAGGGAGAGAAGAATAAACCACCAGGAAAACAAAACATAAACGTCTTTTTAAAAATATGGATTACGTGACTATTTTCTGAATTGGTGACCACATGCCATTCACCAGTTTGGAGATCACCGCTTTCACAGAGATAAAAAAGAAAATGTTCCCCTGGGCAAACGCACGACGCGACAGTTCTGACGATTCCATTTTGGACTGACCAAGAACGAGCAGGAGGGGGGGGGGGTTGCCCTCCGTCGGCGTCGAGGCTCTCCTCACTTCTCACCAAAGGAAAGGGAGTTAATCCTTGACGAACAGTTCATCGATTTCCTTCTCGTACTTCTCATCAATCACGCTACGCTTGAGCTTCATTGCAGCTGTCAGCACGCCATTATCGACGGTCCACTCGTCCGCGAGGAATTTGGCTTCCTGCACAATTTCAAACGACTTGCGCTTCTGGTCACGACCTGTCTTTTGCAAGGACGCGAGGGCGGCCTTCTTGAAGTCGGGGTCGTTCAGGATATCGGGCCACTTCCCAGCGAGCTTGTTCTTGCGCTTGAATTCATCGACAAGACTCTCTGAGGTCACACACAACGCGGCGATGTAGCTGCGATGCGGGTTGACCAGGACGCAGACGCCATTCATGTGGACGAGCTCGTTGGCGCCGTAGATGGCCTCTAGGGTCTCCAGCGCCAGGTACTCGCCATTGGCGTTCTTGGCGAGCGCCTTCACGCGGCCCACCACGCGAATCGCGCCGTTGCTGCCCACCTCACCGACATCGCCCGTGTGGAACCAGCCGTCCTCGTCCAGCGACTCCTTGGTGAGCTCGGGCTGGTTGTAGTAGCCCTTAAAGAGAAACGGGCCGCGGAGCAGAATTTCACCGCGGGGGTAAGGCTTGTCCGTGTGCTTGAATTGCTCGGTGTCGAGCAGCCGCAGCTCCTCCGTCTTGAGCAGCTGCCCGGCCGTGGCGTACTCGAGGTTGCCGACGCGCTGGATCGCGCCGACGCACACCGTCTCGGTGAGGCCCCAGCCCTGGATCACCATGCCAAAGACCACGTTGACGAACTCCTGCGTGGCCTCGGAGAGGGGGCCACCGCCGCTGAGCATCGCGTAGCAGCGGCCGCCCATGACCTTGCGGGGAATGTTGAAGACGCGCTCATTGTAGTAGGGCGTGTCCTTGCCGTCCTTCAGCGCCTGCAGCCGCGCGCGGTAGGCCTGGTCGAAGATTTGCCGCTTGAGCGTGCCCGGCTTGGGGAGGTTGGCCTCCACCGCCTTCTTCATGGTGTCGAACACACGAGGCACGGCCACCGCCAGCAGGGGACGGTACTCGGTGAAGTCGCCGTGGGGCTTCGCAAACTGATCCATGAGGGTGCGAGGGCTGCCAAAGCCAACAATCACGCCGCGCTTCATCAGGACCGACATGACAGCAAACTCCATAATGTGCGCCAGCGGGAGGTACGAGCAGTACCACTCCTCGTCCTTCATGGGGCCCAGAAGGTCCTCGACGCGCTCGGCAATGGTCATGACGCCGCAGTACAGGCTGCCATGCGTGTGCATGACGCCCTTGGGGTTGCCCGTGGTGCCGCTCGTGTACATGACGAGGGCTGGTTTATCGGCGTCCTTGCCGGTCGGCACGTGGGTGGGCTTGTCGCTCTGCTGCCCCTTGTGCATCACATCGCCCCAGCGGTAGAGCTCGAACTCGCCCGCGTCGACGTCGGCGGGCAGGGCGTCAATGTAAATGATCTTCGTAGAAAAGTGCTTGATTTTGGTGAAGAGGTCAACGACCTTCTTGACGGCAGAGCCGTTGCAGACAATGGCGGCGCACTTGGTCTCGTTCAGGGCGTACAGGAGGGCGTCATCGCCAAGGTTCGCGTAGACGGTCGTGACGACGATGTCCTGTGTCCATGCACTGTAGAGCGTGTTGACCCATTGCCAGCGCGTTTCTTCGTAAATGGCGAGATGCGCCCCGGCCTTGACGCCAATCTCCGCCAGTCCCCGGCCGAAGCTGAGGATGTTGCTCCAGAAGAGCTCATAGCTCATCGTCTGGCGCTTGGTGTCGAACACATACGTTTCCATGACCTTTGTTTTGCCGTTCTTGTCCGTGACTTCCTTCTTTTCAGTGTTAATGAGGGTGCGATAGGCAAGGCAGACCTTGCCGCCACGCTCCTTGCAAAATTTCTCCACCTCGCCCAAGCAGCTCCCACCGCTGTACCAGTCCTTGCGCAACCGCTTAAAGACATCATCGGGGGTGTTGGACATGCGGTAGATAGAGGAGCGATCCGACTCCTCCGTGCCCCTAACGGACACCGCCTGCTTGCCGTAGCGGGCGTACTCCTGGTAGGCGGGGAAGGGCACGAGCTTCTTCTCGTTGGACTTCTCCATCGAATTGGAGATGCATGAGCCCATGGTGAAGGATGCTTGTGATGTGGATCCGCACACACAAGGTGGGATAGGGGGTGTGTTTAGGGAAGAAGAGGGTATTGAATGTACGCCGGAGAGAGAAGGAAAGAGGCGAGGATGCACACAAATACAAACAGCGAAGTAGACACTCGGTCAACTACAAAAATGTGTAGAAAGGGGTGGGGGAGGGGGGTGGATAGATAGAAAGAGAGGGAGAGAGAGAGGGATAGAGCTCCACGAGTCGCACGATAATGCGGTCAGGTAACACGCGTCCACGGTGGGATATGTGCAGCGGGATGGAGACAGATGCACCTCTGCGATGGATGTCTGCTGGGCGAAAATAGTAGAGTGAAAAACGAATACTGATAGTGAGTGATGATGATGTCGTTACAAAGTGCAACAGATGATAGAGAAAAAAGAGGAGAAAGAAAGAAAAGCTCAAGATGTATAGACAAGTGAGCTACGCTATCAGGTTAGGTTAGTGCGCTGCGGGGCGAACGGGTGAAAATACAGCCGTGAAGAGTGAAAGAGGGTGGTGTGAAGGCTGTCTGCTTTTGTATTGAGGATTGTTTCAGACGGGCAGGGATATATATATTTTTTCTGTTGTGGGGTCTTATGTTCGCACTGTGTGAAATGAGAACGAAAGACGAGGGGAATAGGGTGGAGAGAATTCCTTGCGTTTTATGATGACGATATGTTGAAGGGTTAGGTATAACACGAGTAATCCTTGGAGTGGAAAAGAAAGAAGAAAAAGAGAATCGCGTGGATAACAGCGAGTATAACGAGGAGAGAGAAGAGAGGAGATACGTGTCAGTGCTGGTGCGTCTAACATTCGTTCATTACTTCTTTCCAGTCCTCAGTCTTTTGATACAGGGGTCTTTCGTTTCTCTGGGCTGCCGCTGGCCAGTGAGGCGTGGAGGTGATAAGCCCAATCACAGCACCCACCCCTCGCACCGCCCTACTCATGTGCCACAGAGAGAAGGAGGTCAATTCTCCATTTTGGGAAGGAGCAGCCGCATTCTCCACGCACAGCAGCCCTCTAGAGAGCTGCAACGGCTACAGGAGAGCTGGTGATAAGATGTGCGCCTCCGCCGTGAGTGCATACTCACGCTCTCAAGCACGATCGCTTCGTGCATTATTATATTATTATATTTTGAACTGGAATGTTTGTGAAGTTACTCAACAAGTATTGAGAAAACAAACAACACGCGAACACCGCGTGCGCTGCGCTTTCCCAACCGTCGCGCACGGCACCCCCTTCCGAGCGGCATCCCCAGCGGAAGCCACCATCCTAGGCGAATCGCGCGCACACGTCAGCGCGCGAATCGAGACCAACGACATGCAACGCCTCACACACACATCACCGCACAACTGCAACCAACCAAAAACACGAGAAGGAAAGACAAAGACCGTAAGCATCAATCTGGTGTGATGCCCGGGTAGAGATTGACGTGCGGCCCCAGGAAGCGGCCTGCCCTATTCCACGTCGGCGGAATCCAAAAGATGCGTCGGCCCTGCAGAATGGTGTGGGGCGAGAAGATGGTGCCTTTCCGCCGCCGCTCCAGCTGCTGCTGCGATGCCCTAGAGAAGAACTTGAGGCGGGGCTCCAGGGAGAGACGCTCTTCGAATTGGAAGAGCGGCGGGAAGCCCCACGGCGTCATGGCCTCGGACCGCTCCACAATGCGCTGGTAGAGCTCAAAGTAGCTCGACATGGGACGACGCGTCAGGCCCATGTCCCGCATCACATCGGCGGCGGCGGAGATGCCGGCCAGCCGCGTGGCGGCGCCGCTCTCCAGCTGGCGGGCAGCAATCTCGCGGTACGCGGGGCTGCGCACGGCGGATTCATAGAACCGGAAGGCCGTCCGCTGCGTCATTTCGCCGCTGGCCACAGCCTCGGCCAAGGACTTGAGGTGGTTGTACACCAAGCGGGAGCGCACGTCGCCGGGGTTCAGCACGGCCATGGCGGTGTGACAGAGCCACACGAACATGTCGTCATTCTCGGACAGCTTGTCGTAGATTTTCTTGAAGCGGCGACCAGAGATGAGTTGGTCGTACGAGGCGCCCTGAATGAACTCAATGAGGGCTTCGAACTCGCTATCCCCGCGGTTCGCCAGCTCCGCCCGGGAGCGCGTGCCTTCGAGGTTCTTGGGAATGTCCTGCACCTCGCGCATCGCCTCGCCGCCGGAGGAGAAACGTGCCTTCTGCTTTTCCTTGAGGGGGTCCGTGGTGAAGGCGGCCTTGATGTAGTGCGCGGGGAAGTTAGGCGTGGGCTGGATGGGGACGATGACACGGCGCTTGGCCGCGAACATGGACTTGTCCAGCAGCCCTGGGGTGCGACGCAGCATGGCTGGCAAGCCCAACGGCGGGACTAAGAAAGAGGGGTGTGTGTATGTGTGTGTTGAGGGAGGGACGGGTAAATGCGAAGCTTATCGACCGATTTCAGTGGTGCGCCTGCTGCCACCTTTTCTTCCACCGAAAGAAAAAAAAAGAGGAGGGTCTACTGCAAGAGAGGGAGAACAGTGAGATACCCAATCACTGCACGACGAAAATTTCCTCTCGCTGTACACAGAGGGCTCCTCAACGCAAACGTGAAGAGGCGATCACCTCCAGGGGCAACTCTTTCTCTAACTTCTTCACACGAGCGTAGCCGACGCGGGCCATTAAGAGGAGAGGACAGAGAAGCATGAAAGTACAACTCTAGGCAGGTGACAAAGGTAACCAGAACGACCACCCAAGACGACGGCGGCTCAGGTGAGCGGAGGTGGTGGTGGGGGGAGGGGTGGATCCCTGCGTGTCTCGCCCTCTGAATGTCAAGCAACCCCACTTGTGACTGCACGTGAAACCCTTTTCTCGGTGTATCCATTTTTCGTTTCTTTTGGAAGGCTTCAACAAACTTTTTAAAAAATATTTTGGAGTGGGAGATCTGTAAGTGTCACTGAGATAAGGTAAAGGGAAGGGGATTTCCTTAAGTGGTGAAAGGCTGACTACTTCACTTCTTAGCATTGCAGTAGAAATCGCTTGAAAACGCTGGAAGGCAGAGTGGAGCGGAAACAGAGGGGGGAGAAAAAAAGAAACTGTTGCGAGAGATTCATGTGAAATCTCTGCTAAACTTACGTTGCAGCAATAAGCAAAGCCATGCGGCTTCATGGAATAGTGGTTCCCTCTTGTGAAATACAGGGAAGAGAAGAAGGAGAAAACAAAAGAGAGATATACTGATACAATACAAGAACGATCGCAGAAGAGGGAGGGGGAAAAAAAAGACGCGAGAAAGGGAATTGCGCGACCAGGAAAGAGAAGCGAATACGGACAGCCACGCCACCATTCATGAACAGAAGGAAGAATGCAAAGAAGAATCGTTTCTCGAATGCACAAGCACACACACACAAAAAAAAAAAGGGAGAAGCCCCTTCCAACGCACCGTCCGTTGGTCCCTGCTGATGCTACCTGCGCTGACGCCTAGGGCCATCCGCGAGCTGCGAGACGCTGCCTTGGATAATGTGCCCTGGTAGTGGAGTGGCAAGCACAGGGCTCGATGGCAATGGCCGCCGCGGGCCACTGTCCTCTGCAGCTCCACGTGTTTCCACCCCAGGCGATGAGACATCAAAGACGGTACAGGAAGGAGCACCACCGGATCCCTCTTCATGCGCATGCGTGGCGGCTGCCGCGTCGCTCGTCGGTCCTTCTTCGCTGTCAGCGTTGTTGTCGCCGCCAACAGCGCGAGGCAGGTAGGGTTCGTGTACCGCCGGGTAGACGAGCTGGTCTTCCTCGGGAAAGGTAATGAGGGTGGGCTGCGCGACGAAGCGGACTTCGGTTCCGACACCGAGCATGGGGGAGTAATGCGAGGGCACACCCGCCACACCGGCGAGGGACGACACCGTGTCGACCACATCCACCAGCCCCAGAAAGGTGATGTCCTTCTCCGCCTTGCTCTTGGGCAGCTTCACACGCAGCGCGTAGGTTGACGTGACAACGGGCGTCACAAGCGACGGAATGGGCAGGCGCATGGCATCGTCCATGGTCACGCGGAAGTCCTGCACGTTGAGGGTGAGGGGCAGCGTCACGGTGCGCTCCTCCTGCGGGGCGAGGTTGAGGTGCTCTAGCTTGGCCTTGGCCACCACGGTGGTGTGGAAGGACTCGTGCATGTCGTACTGCAGGCGTACCACATTGACCATCTCTACCTTGAGCGCGGGGAGCGTCTTGCTCGTGTCGTTGAAGAGCTTCACGGTCGCCTCGCATGTGACAGGTGGGCGCCCGCTGCTTGCCGTCGCCCCTACCGAGGAAATGCCTGCCACGCTGGAGTATACGTCGCTGTTGTCGTCGCCTGAGGACCTCCTCTGCGTTGCGTGCGTTGCGGCCGGCTCAACACGCGCAGACGCCTCAATGCCTAACGGCTGCTGCAGTGTGAGCACACCGGGTGTGACTGACGCCGACACATGCACGACGGCATCGCTGCGCTTTCCCCACATGCAGCATCCCCAATCATGGCGGTAGACACGCGCGATCCGTGTGGAGGGGATGGCCGCGCTGGCGGTAGCACGCACACGGAACTGATGGAGCGGTACCTGCGAGAGCACACGGAACGTCGTCTCGTCCGTCGCATCAAAGCCGTTGGGGATGTCCAGCATCGCGCAGGCGGTGTACTGCAGCGCGACGCGGCCTGAGTTTGTGGTAACCGCGAAGGAAGGGGGCAGGTTGGTGCTGAGGAGGAGGCGAAACGGGTAGGTGTAGCGGCCAGGCTCGTACGTTTGTTTTTCACGGCTCTGGCTGCGCTTGCAGGGGCCTGTGAAGGTCATCCAGTAGACGGCGTAGTCGATCTCGTCCGTCACCGCCATGGTGGCCGTCCCGCGTTGAATGAACACCTCAACAACCTCCTTCCCTTTGATGCGGAGGCGCAAGGCGCAGAAGGAGATGGCCTCCTTCACGTCCAGTTGCACCACCCCCGTCACATCTTCACCGGGCTCAAACGCCTCCTTGTCGAGTGTGATACTCAGTCGAACTTTCGACCGCTCCAGAAGACGCATCCCGTCAACGACAGGTACGCACGGATTGGGGCGGGGCTTTGAGTCGCTACGAGGGGAGGGGGGTGGAAAAGAAGAAGAGAGCTGACAGACTCTCTAACGGATGACGGTGATATAATAAATTGTGTTTTTCTTTCAGAGAATAGGAAAGATGCTCGGGGGAAATCGGCAAGGCATTCGATTTGAGCAACAAGAGTGTAGCGGAGAAAAAAAGGAGCCGTGTTCGCGCGCAGGTGTCACAAGACCATCACATCAAAACGTAGGGAAGGAAGGAGGAAAAAAAAAAAACAACGAGGTGAAATCAGAAGTGGTGGATGATAATGTGAGCACAGCGAACCGAAATGACCTCTGCTCGAAACGCGTGAAACAATATTTTTTAAAAAAAGAGAGTTGTTGGTGACGTTGTTTTTTGATAAAGGAAGAGCTGTCGAAATATTTGTTCACAAGCAACAAGAAGTACGTCGTCCCTATAGTCAGTACGGATATATTTTCCTTTCTAGTAAAGCGGAGTGAAGCGTCGTCTAATAAAACGATTACGGCGACAGCTAATACGACTGGTAACAAACAAGGGAGAGAGGAAGCCATTATTACAGGGATGTGCATCAAGAGCCTTGTCTTTGCCAGAGAGCGGTCGAGTCAAAGCTCCTCATTCCGTAACTTCAGAGCTCGCTTCCTGCGGAATCCATTTCCCACTTGGCAAAAACACTTCCAAAGTTTGTGTCTCGGAAGCATGAGAGACGCAGGTAACAGGAGTGCCGCTAGCCAGCTATGTCAGCCACGACGACGGCCGCCGCTCTCTGTCCGTTATCACGCAAGAGCCTTAAAGAATCGCCTCATTTCTTCTGACATTGGTCGTGATGGACGGAAGCCAAACATGGGAGACAAAACGAAGTGAAGAAGAAGCACACGCAATGACTCCACACCTTGTAGGCAAAGCAGCAAGGCACACAGGCACACGTAATGGTTGCTTTGTTTTCTTCTTGGCTAGCACGCACCAGGCAGGCACCGCTCCATTGATGACATAACACAAGACCAGCACAGGGGAGAGAAAACGATGGAGAGGACCACAGCGGAGCAGGAAGGGCACAACGGGCCTCGCAGAGAGTCAGCGGGGAGACAGACAAGGCCGCCACACACACAAGAAAAAAAAAACAGAGGTTCCCAGTCGACGGAAACAAAGATGGGCCATCTGTCAGAGCAGTTCATGTGGCCACTCTCACTCCGAATGCATTGCAAAGCCGCGAGACACGAAGCAGAAAGGTGCGCGACACGCAATCGTGCATTGAAAAAGGGAAGAAACATGATCCCCGTACTTCACCTCCGCTCCGTCTCCTCATGCATGGTTACACCGCCTCAGCCTTTCCTCTGAAGGTTTTTGCTTGTGCGCGACTACTCTGATTCCGCATCTACGCCGGAGCCGCCGGGTCAGCCTGATCGTCCACAAGAAGGTCAGCCGAGAAGACGGGGACCAGCTCCGCAATCTTGCGTTCCAGCGCCTCCATCCCGAGCTGCTGCGTCTGCGTGAAGGTGGGCACGGGCTCCTCCTCTTGGACCGCGATCATCTCCTGAATGAACTCTCGGCATGGATCGAACCATGGGTGCCGGAGGGCCTCGTCAGCGCTGGGGCGTTTCGCAGGGTCGAACTGCAGCAGCTGCACGGCGAGCTGCACGGCCAGGGGCAGCTCCTCTGGGTTGTCCGACTTGGGCAGCACCGTGGAGGAGCACAGCAGCTTGGCCAGCCCCGACTGCGACGGGCGGCGCTCGATGAAAGCGAGCGAGTACGCCTTGGCGTTGCTGCTCGCCTTCCCGAGGGACTGGCCAGCTTCAAAGATGCTGGCGGGTGGGGTGCCAACGAGGTGGAAGATGAGGCACAGCTGATTCGCCGAGTCATTCGACTTGCCAGGGAAGAGATGTCGCCGGAGCAACAGCTCCCCAAGGATCACACCGACGCTCCAGACATCGCTCGCGTAGCCGTATTCCGCGTCCAGGATGATTTCCGGCGCGCGGTACCACTGCGTCACAACGCCAAACGACAGCTGCTCCTCAGGATCAAAGAAGCGGCTGAGACCAAAGTCGCACAGAAAGACCTGAGAGTTGTAATGGATGAGGATGTTGCGGGTGCTCACATCGCGGTGAAGCACGTTGCAGCGGTGCAGCGCCCGGATGGCGAGGAAAAGCTGGCATGTGATGTAGCGCACAATATTCTCGTCCAGAGGGATTTGCGGGCTCTTGATGACGGATGAGAGGTCCGAGGGGATGTAATCCATGGCCACGTAAACATCCTTCTCGCCGCTTGTCGGACGGAAGAAGAGGCGGCACCCGACGACCTGCTCGCAAAATTGCAGCTTCTGCAAAATTTCCACCTCGCGCAGGACGCGCCGCGCGGAGTCCTCGCTCTTGTTATAATGCGGAATCTTCTTCAGCGCAATGAGGTCGTCACGGAACGTCGCCTTGCACACCGCTCCGTAGGCACCTTGCCCCACAATAGATTCTACATGGAACGCCGGCGGCACATCAAAAATGATCGGTGCAGACGTCGGGCGCATCGCTAAAGAAGAGTTGCCGTGGGAAGCTGTTCTGTACGAGAACGCGTGTGCGTGAGTGAGAGTCTGAGGTCAGCTCACGTGACTCGGTGGCTACGTAATACGCTGCCTCCTGCAAAGCTTCACGGGGCTGTCTCAGGGATGGAAGACGCACGGGAATGAACAATGCCCGCCCGCGTGCCCGCACGCAGATGGATGGGAGGCCGGCAGCGGATGACCACAAGAAAAACAAGTGGTTAGACGCTCCACCAAAAAAAATACTGCCGTGCGGAATAGGTGCACTGAATAATAGTAAAAAACGCACCAAAGAAAACAAACTGCTCGCCGATGAAGAGAGGAAAGCAATGACAGTAAAAGAAACGCTGATTCTTCAAGTGTATTAGCTAGTGCGCGTGGATAACTTCAGACGGCAGCACAGACAGCGAAGAGGGGTAAATCATTCGAAAAGGGGAGACTGAAAATATTCTTCAACTTTCACAGCATCCGGGCCCGGGCAAGCGTAGACGCACACACACACGCACACACCACTCAGTGAAGCGGAGGCGCGCGATTTCGGCAACAGCACAATGATGTTCCTGTTCGCACAAAATCGTATGCCTGAAGTTGTAGCACAACCCTCTTCGTCTTTCGCCCACACTTGCTCCTGCGCATTGCGGGGCGTTGCGAGGGCGTCGCTGCCTTTGACAACCAAATTGGTTTGCCCTCTTTTTCTTCTTCGTCAGGCGGTATGACGATGTTTTTTTTTTTTTTTCTTTTCACAATCGGGCGTTCAGAAAGGACAAGCGAGAAGGAAGATCACAAGAATAAAGCTCAGAAAACGCTGAAGAGCTAACACCGTAGGCTTAGAGTTCCCCGGAATGCTTGCTCAAGGTTGGGCTGAGGTAAGGGCAGGGTCATCCGTGAACGAGCTCGAATTCACTTGCAACTCGTTCACAGGAAGTGCTTCTGCATCCCCACCCCTTTCACCAAAAGAGTCGTTTCACAGCAAAAGGAAGCGAAGGGAAAGAAATGGTTTGAGCCTTTCCTGCCAAATCGAAGTTTCCGGTTTTGGTTGTCGAAGTGGAAGGAAGCATCATGAGAGAAAAAAAAATGAAGAAAGAAAGACCGAAGTGCCCTCCGAAAAGAAGAAAAAAAATATATGGAAGCACTTCCTATTGCTCAATTTTCGGTGCTGCTGTTATCATGACGCTAATTTCTCTGTCTTTACGTATCGCCATCCTGCACGTTCGCCTTGTCCTGGCACTCAGGATGCTTGACACAAGGCGTGATGTGGCATGAAAGGGCAAAAATATCGAGACGAAACAATGTGAAGCACAGAGTACATTGAGGACTGTGGCCTTTCAATCCCATCACACGAGTGGGTTTCTCGTAACAAGGCTGAACGAAGGAAGAGAGGTCCGGGAAATAAGAAAACGAAGGGAGAGGCACACATATCCACGTAGATTATGAGCACGCAACTCCCATCATCTTGTTCAATATTTTTTCCCCCATAGCACCTTTGCCCGTTGACCTCGCCGGAAACGGATTTTCCATGTGCTGGTGACGAAACCGCACTAACAAACGGGAGAGACCCATCTCGCGACAGGGCTCTGTGCTGGAGAAGATCTGCAGGAGAACCTAACGATCAACAAGTGGAAGTGAGAACAAAACAGAAAACAAGGTCAAATAGAAAAAGAAACTTATCGGAGCGCGACGAAAACAACGACAGATACACTTCTGTGGATCGTGGTAGCGAAAATCGCTCAAGCTTTTTTCTTTTTTTACGTTTTCAAAGTGTCTCTGCCGTCTATCGTTCTCTGCCACTTGCCAAAGCAGCACGGGACATCTTCGCACAGCTTGTGAGAAAGGGGAGAAACAACTAACCAGAGAAGAAGGCGCGTGGGCTCCTTCCCTGCTCAGGTGGCGTGCCATGGACCCCTACGTGCCCGCACAGGGGCAAGTAAACCCTGCCGAGCTTACAGGGTGTACACATCGGGCAGCTGGTGAGGGTAGGAGATGGTCGGGGCGACGTCAAAGTTCTCCTTGATGGAGCGGGTGGAAATGAAGCGCTGTAGGAATTGCGCGCTGCCGGGCTTATCGTTGCTGCCGCTGAGGCGTGCGCCACCGAATGGCTGCTGGCCCACCACAGCACCGGTGCTCTTGTCGTTGATGTAGAAGTTGCCGGCGGCATAGCGGAGCGCCTGGTTGGCCTCCACCACCGCCGCCCGGTCGCGAGCAAAGACGCTGCCGGTGAGGCCGTACGGCGTCGAGGTGTCCACGAGCTCGCAGACGTCCTTCCAGTACCCTGGCTTGGCGTCGTCGTAGACGTGGATCGTGAGCACAGGGCCGAAGATCTCCTCGCGCATGAGAGTCGCCTTGGGGTCCTTGCTCTCAATGATGGTGGGCTGCACAAAGTACCCCTGCGTCTTGTCGCAGTTGCCGCCCGCGAGGATGGTGTAGTTGTTGCTGTCCGCCTTCGCCATGTCAATGTACTTCTTGTTCTTGTTGAAGGCGGCTTCGTCAATGACGGCGCACATAAAGTTGGAGAAGTCGTCGGGCTGGCCCATCTTGATCTGCTTCTGGCCCTTGATGAGGAGCTCCTTCAGCTCCTTCCATGTGCTCTTCGGCACGTACATGCGCGAGGTGGCGCTGCACTTCTGGCCCTGGAACTCAAATGCGCCTCGGATCGTCGCGGCGGCCACCAGTTTGATGTCCGCAGACGGGTGCACCAGGTGGAAGTCCTTGCCGCCGGTCTCACCGGAGATGCGAGGGAAGTTCTTGTACGTCTCGAGGCGGTTGTACACATTCTTGTTGATCTGCATAAAGACCTTGGAGGAGCCAGTGAAGATGACGCCAGCGAGGCGAGGGTCGGCGTTGACGGCGGCGTCCATGACGTCCGGCTGGCAAGGCACAAAGTTAACGACGCCCGCGGGGAGGCCGGCCTCCTCAAAGATCTTCACCATCAGGTAGTTGCTGTAGATGGCGTTGGGGGACGGCTTCCAGACAACGGTGTTGCCCATCAGCGCAGGGGCGCCCGCGAGGTTGGCGGCGATGGCGGTGAAGTTGAAGGGGGTGATGGCGGACCAGAAGCCCTCCGTCGGGCGGTAGTCTGTGGTGTTCCAGATGCCCGAGTTGCCAATGGAGAGGGGCTGCTCGTGATAGATCTGCTCAGCAAAGTGAACGCCCCACCGGAGGAAGTCGCAGCCCTCGGCGATGCTGTCAATCTCCGCCTGCCACGGGTTCTTGCTCTGGCCCATCATGGTCGCCGCGCGCATCTCGTGGCGGTACTTGGTCGACAGGAGGTGCGCCGCTTTCAAAAAGATGGCGGAGCGCTCGCGGAAGGGCACGTTGCGCCATTCCTTGCCCGCCTCGATGGCGGTGTCCACGGCCTTCTTGGCCAGCTCGGGCGTCGCATTGTACCCCTTGGCGATGGTCTCCTTGTGGTCCGCGGGCATCTTCTGCGCGATGATACTGCTGGTGGTGTACTCCTTCCCGCCAATAATAATGGGACAGTCCTGCGTCTGGCCGCGCAGGCGCTTGCAGGCGGCGAGGGTGCCCTTCGCAGCCTCGGAGCCCGGCTCGAAGTTGTCCATGCGCTCATTGACAATCGGCGGCGACTTCACGTACGCGTAAGCGACGGGAATGGTACGGCGAAGCATTTTTCTGTTGACTTGCTTTGGCGTTGAGGTTGGTTTACGTTTTTTTTCTTTCTGGGTCTCGCGAGAGATGGGAGCCGCAGTCGACAAAAAAAAAAGGAAACGAAAGGGGAAGTGAAAGGAAAGAGTGCTAGAGATGTTAGAAGGGGAAACTGACGATATCTTTCTTCTCTTTAACGTTTACGTAGACCAAAGAGGAAGAAAAACGAAAGAAAGGTTTTGGGTAAGCTGGTGAGATTTTTTTTTTTTTTACTTGAGCTAGCGTTCACTTGGCGGAATCTTCGAAGTGAGGAATGATTGTTGGGGGAGGGAAAGAAAAGAGTGAAAGCGAGTTGGAGTGCGCCTGCGATGTTGCTCCAAAACACCAGCACTGTTGTTTGCTGCAATGTGGGGTTGGTTCTGGGAGGACGGAGGGAAGGAAGTAATCAGAACGTCGCCACGTGTTCGTCTGCTTCCAGGCATAGATTTCCTTGATTCAGCAGGCACTTCATCCGTGTGTCCGGCCCGAACGTTCCTGCGTATCTCGTGCTATTGTTCCGTTTGTTTCATCTGTTAAAGCGCGTTACAGGCATATATAGAATGGTGCAGAGACGACAAAGGATTCAAACAGACATACACACAGCGGCACACCTGACGAGGTAGCTCACGGCTGCAGACCCAATGAGAGACAGAGAGACAGAGAGACAGTCAGAGAACGTGTCCGGCACAGGTGCAACTGGTGTAACGGTTGACGCGCCGCGTGCGCGTGCTTCAGTCGCCCACACCACCAGATCCACGTACACATACATGGGAGGAAGGGAAAAGAAAGGCGCAGGCATCTATCGCGTTCGTGTAGACCGCGTGGTGCAGCCTTCCAACAGCCGCACCTCAAACACAACAGGCAATGGGGGGAATGGACGCGGCTAAACCCTAACGGGATACGCACACTCACACGCGTACACCCCCACACGAACACAAAGAAACACAGACAGATAGGATGTGCTTCCCTGACTACTCCGCTTCCGTGCGCGCCTCCTTCTTTTCCGGAGAAGCGGAGCGAGAACGGGAGCCGGAGGCGACGCTGCCACTACGACTGCGACGGCGCTTCTTTTCCTTTTCCTCCTCGCCCGCCTTCTCCTGCTTGCGCCAGTACTTATTCTGCTCCTTGGTGAGCTTCTCCACAAGCTTCCGGGAGACCTTCATAATGTGCAGGTAGTTGCAGTGAGCGCCACGCGCGCAAGTGCCCTCGAGGTCCTCCTTGCAGCACGCCTCGGCAAAGTTCGTCACAGGGGACAGCTCCGGCAGCACAATGATGCCGTTGAATTTGATCTTCTTCTCACGCAGATCCTTCACAACCTTGCTGGCCGCCGTTGGCTCCTCGAAGCGGATGTAGACGTTGCCGAGCAGGTGGTCGCCCTGGTTGCTGACCACGCGCAGCTCCGCGATGCGTCCGTACTCCATAAAGGTGCGCCACACCTCCTTGTAAAAGTGCTCCACGTGCTTCTTGAGGTACTTCTTATCAAACTCGGTGAAGGACCACTGCGCATCCTCCAGGTGAGACAGCGCGGCCAGGGGATTGGGGTACATCATGGGGAACAGCACCGTCTGCGACACCGTCGGGCGGATGTGGAGCTTCGTGCAGCCATCGCCGTGGCGGCAGGCGCCCATCTTGTTGAAGAAGAGGCAGCGCTCGGGGGTGCCGTAGGAGGACATGATACACAGAGCAATGAAAGGGAAAGAGAAGGGTACGACACAACACAGGTCTAATGGGGTAAACTCTCAGAGATATCCGCTAGAAAGACAGGAGGGCGGACGATGAGGCACAACGTTGCTTCGCACACGACAGAGAAAGGGGGCAGCAGGAGACCACAGTGAACGACACGACAACGGAAAACAATTAGAAAACACGACGTATGATAGTACTTCTTTATATTTGTTTCTCTACATCATGCAGCCGAACACACACAAATGAGTAGGAGAGATGGGGAAGTTCGTAGAGGAGTGAAAAGGCATGGTGTGGGTTGACATTATAGACAAGAAGCATTGGTACTTATGGCAAGTGTTTCCTCCATCGAGGCAAACCATCGTGTGCGACGTGTCGGCGAAGCGATTCTTTTGTCGTCTTCCGATGGGGTGGATGTGAATGAGAACAAACGCACAGGCGAGACGGTGGGAAGGCTCCATCTGAAATGAAATTTTGCGTTTCCGAAAAAAAAAAACAGTAGTGACACGCATTCGCAGGAAACCATCCGTAGGGCGGCGCCTAAAGGCAAAACGATTCTATGGGCTGTGGGGAATCCCACAGTCAAATTTCTATGAGACAATAGGATCAGTCTTCATAGGACACCACCGAAAGCTGGTCCATGTCCTCCCGGTTGGTGGAGAGACTGCGTACGAACAACGCCCCGCCACTGCCACCGTCGCTTAGGGGTACGGCGGAGAGGTCATCTTCGTCGGCGTCCTCGCCGTGAAAACGCAGCCCTGTCTCCTCGCGTGTGACACTTGTCTCCCATCGCGGAGGTGTATTCTCCTTGTCCCCTCGATCGTCGGTGAGGTGGTGCGCAGGCCGTACAGTGCGCGCTAGCAGACCAGGTGGCACCGACCTGCTCTCTGCGTGAGAGATCTTGGTGTTCTCTGAGGAGGACTCCGTCATTTCAGTGAGCAGCGTGCAAGAGAAGGAGAAGTCCGTCTGCGGATCGAGCTGCTGGCCATAGACCACACCTCGCCCGAGGCCGTACAGAGCCTTGCGCAAGGCCTCCTCCCGTGCGACAAGCGCCTGCGCGAAAGCCTCTTGCTGACGAGCCTTGTTGCGTTCAGCTGCCGCTGCGGATGGGGCGAAGAAGTCTCGGACAGCGTCTCGGTGCGATGTGAGGGCTGCCGTCGCCGCGCCGTGCCACGCCGCCTGCACCGCCCTGAGATAAACATTTGTGGGCGCCACGTAGAGGTAGTTCACGTCACAGAAGGAGAAGGACTTGATGTGACCGCATCGCGTCCTGCCGTCGCCGCTGCGCTCCACCACCAGCTCCGGGTCCTGCTGACGGGTGGATGGGCGGCCAGCGACAGCTGCCAACACTCGTTGCAGCTTCGCACACACAACAATGACCACCGTGTAGTCAATTGCTTGCAACACGGCGTCGTAGAAGCCAAGGGCCTCCAGAAGCCTCACCACGTCTGGTGCCTCACTCACTGATGGGCTAGCACATCGCAGGGTGTACACAATGCTGTCCAAGCGTATGGCTTCTGTCGCCGCAGGAGCGAGATGCAACTGTGCCCGGGGGTCCTCCACCACTTTCTCACAAGGCGAAGCGGTGCCAATCGCAGGAGCGGCCACCGCACCTCCCCGGCGGCCCGCGGCCTTTGTCACGCGCTTGTGCAGCGCCTCGAGGATGTCGGCCGCCTCTGTAGATTGTGCGAGGGGTTCTGTCCGAGTGGTCGTGCCAGACATGCCCTGCTGCTTGGCCAATGCATGGCAGTGCCTCTGGTGAAGCGTCACGTCCTCTGTTTGGTCCGTGAACAGCATGGCGCAGTGAGGGCAGCGACGGCCGAGTTGGAGGCTGGAGGCCTGCCCAAGGTCGAGAAACGTCTGTGTGAGGGGTGCCGCTGCAGCACCAGCCGAGGAGGCGTGCGAAGGGCTCTCGCCCTGAAAGAGTGCCTTGGCGCTGTGGGCAGTGGCCAGCCCAAGCAGGTCTCCCACCGCAATATCGTCATCCGCATCGCTCTCCTCCTCGTGAGTCGTTCCTCTCGCCCGGTCACCTGTGAAGAGGCCGTCGCTGGCGTTGCCCTTGTCCGTTCCAAAGGACGTAGACACCATTGCAGCAGGAGAGGCAGAGGCTGTGGACGTTGACGGGGTGTCGTGAGACGGTGTGAGGCCGTGGCTGCATTCGTTGGTTTCACCTCTTACCTTTTGTGATGTGGTGGTAGCAGCCGGTGCGGAAGAATGCACTGCTTCACTTGCGGTGGATCGTCGTCGGTGTACCTGCTCCATCTCCTCCGGTGCGTGCGTGTCCTCATCGCTGTGATGAGGACGCTTCACACCAGAGGTGTTGATAAAGGAGAGAAGCGTCGTCTGCCGGCCGCCACTGTGCTGTGGCCTTGACCGGTCATGAGCAGAAGAAGGCATTGACTGTTGGCTGGCTGTATGGATACTATTCTATGTGTGTGGTTGAGGGGGTAGGGAGTGGGGGGGGGGAGGTAGGTGGCTTAAGCGCTTGTACGAATAAGTGTATCCTCCACTTTTGTTAGAAAGTTTTGTCACCAAACGTCACACCGGCAAACAGGTTGAGAAGTGAAAGGCATTCCAAGCGGTGAACATACAGAAGGAAAGACACGATAGCACGAACCTATTGTGGTGTTGCCGTGTGCCGGACTTTACGCAGGAATAAAGTCCGCTCGGCTCCTCCCAGCAGAAGGCAGCCTTTGCTCCAAAAACAAATAGCATTTGCAAAGTGTCCATATGTTGTTGTTTTTTCATGGTGTGGAGAACGCAATATGTGATTTCATGTCATGAGTTTACATGTTCTCTGATGATATCGGTGAGCAAGTCTGAGGGTATAGCAATAGAGGTGCAAGTGTATCGCAACAGAGGAATAGAGCCTTCAGCTCTTCCCTGCTGGCGTCTTGGTGGAGAGCGGTGGGAGTGCGTCGAGCTGCGCCAGCAAGGCACCAAAATCTACGTCGTTGAGCTCGCCACTTTCTCCTTCCGTTGCGGATGATGCTGCCTCTGCTTCCGCTTGTGTCTCCGTCGCCAGCTTCTCATCGAATTCGCGGACGCGACGGACCTGCGCAATGTACCTCTCCATCAGCGCGTCCAGACCCTTTGTCTCTGGTGCAGCAGCCGGTGAAGGGGCACCAGAAGTGCAGCTGGCCGACTCAACGGCCAACTCGTCTCGTTGGGACGGTAAAGGCTGTTTCAGGAGGTCTGCGATGAAGGCGTCGTCTGAGGGGTTGCTCGGACGATCTTGCCAGTCGTCACGGTCGTTGGCTTTGAGTGCCTTCATGAGGTCGAGCACTTTGCTCTCCAGCGTGCTGTCCGTGTGGGCCTCTGATGAGGCAGGTTGTTCAGGTTGTCCAGACATTCTGACAGATTTCACAGAGGCTTTCTCTTTTGTACGCAAAGCAACTTGAATGGGACCGGAGAGGGGAAGAGGAGACGAGAGTTTGAAACCGTTGCTTCGCAAACGGGTATTCATCCGAGGCGAGTGTGAGATTCTACTCACCAAGGCACACGCAGTGATCAAAGAACCACAACAGTCAGTGACACGAAAACATATTCACTCTTCTACCTCTGTGAGCAGTGGCAACTCCTTAATGGGAAAACGGGGAGCTCTGCTTCTCGCCTGTTGACTTCACATGACGTCATTTTTTGCCGGGGAATCGATTGGGCAGTGCTTCCTTTCGTTAGATAAAGAAGAGAGGACTTTAGTCATTTAATAGATGTCAATCAAAGAAACAAATAACAGAGAGAGGAGCTCTGAGGATACGTCGCGTCAGGTACCGTCACACGACGAAAGCTGACGATTCTACTTCATTTCCTTCATGACGTGCTTGCGGTATTCAATGAAGTCGCCCTCGAAGCGCTTCACGCTCTCGTTGGCGCACACGTAAATGTCATCGCAGAGCGACGTGATGAAGTACTCATCGTGGGAAATGACGAGCAGACCACCCTTGTACTCGAGCAGCGCCTCAATCAGCGCATTCACGGTGTCGATATCCAAGTGATTGGTAGGCTCATCGAGCAGCAGCAGGTGCGGCCGGATGAAGGTAATCCAGGCCAGCACAAGACGCGACTTCTGACCGCCAGAGAGGGTGTAGATAGGCTGCAGTGCCTTGTCACCCGAGAGACCCATGCTGCCGAGGTGCGCGCGCAAGGCTTGGTCCTCCATGTGCGGGAACTTGCTCCGCAGGAACTCGAGCGACGATAGCTGTGGGGTGAGGCTCTCCATGTGGTGCTGCGCAAAGTGCGCCACCCGAATCTTTTGGTTCCGCACCGCCGTGCCAGCGCGCGGCTCCAGCGCACCAATGCACACGTTCATGAAGGTCGACTTACCAGCACCGTTCGCACCGACCAGAACGATGCGGGAGTTCTCATCGAGGCCAAAGTTGACGTCGCGGAAGAGCGTTTGGCCCGGCTTGTAACCGAACTCGCAATCCACGAGCTCCAGGAAGGAGCCCGAGACAGGTTCCGGCTCTGGGAATTTGAAGGCGAACTGAGGATCCGTCACGACATCGGCAATAAGCTCCATCTTCTCGAGTGCCTTGATACGAGACTGCGCCATGCTGGCACGCTTGGCATTGTAGCGGAAGCGGTCAATAAAGGACTGGATGTGCGCACGCTTCTTCTCCTGCGAATCGAACTGCTTGCGCTGCTGGCGCTCCTGTTCCACACGCGTGATCTCGAACTGGTCGTAGTTACCCGTGTAGTAGTGAAGCTGCGTCCCGACCAAGTGAATGATCTCCTCACACACATTGTTGAGGAAGGTGCGGGAGTGAGACACGACCACGAGGGTCTTCTGCCAGTCCTTGAGGAACTCCTCGAGCCAGAGCACGGCAAAGAGATCGAGATGGTTTGTAGGCTCATCGAGCAGAAGCACCTCGGGCTCCACGAAAAGTGCACGAGCCAGGGCGACACGCATGCGCCAGCCACCAGACAGGGACCTGGTAGGCGAGGTCATCATCTCGCGCGTGAAGCTGAGGCCGTGCAGAATCTGCGCCGCGCGGGCCTCGGCGCTGTGGGCGTCAATGGCGTCGAGACGGGCGTAGACCTCGTTAAGGCGCCCGCTCGCGTCGTCGTCGGTGCGCTTGAGCAGCTCCTGTTCCTCACGGAGCAAGGCCTCGCGCTCGACATCGGTAGAGAGAATGACCTGAAGCGGCGTGTCGTTGCCTGCGATAATTTCCTGCTCCACGTGCAGAATCTGAACAAAGGGGCTCACGCCCTCGAGCTCCTTCTCAGACAGCGCACGCAGCAGCGTCGTCTTACCCGCACCGTTTCGACCAATGAGGCCGTACTTGTGGCCGGTCAGCAGCGTGAGGTCGGTGTGATCGAGCAGCACCTGCTTGCCCATGTGGATGTGGATGTCCTCGCAATGGATGTCGGTGGAGTAGTTGCTGGCCTCGCCCTTGTGGTGCAGCTTGGTAATGGCCTGCGCATTGACCACACCGCGCTTCTTGAGGAACTCCTCGTACTCTTCGGTGAGCATGGCCTTCTTCTCGTCCTCCTTGCGTTTCTTGCGCACGTCCTTGGCGGCGTTGCGCTTCGAGTCCCACGACCAGTCCTCGTTGGTGTTCGCCTGCGTCACCTTGCCCACGCCCTTCATCATGGTGGCGCGCTTGAGACTCTCCTCGTACTGACGACCAATGCTCACGGCGTTGGCGAGGCGGTTCGACTCCTGCTTGGGCTTCTTGGTGATGCCTTGGTTGAGCATATCCTCACAGATTTCCTTGGCCCCAGTGTTCACCGCGTCCTCGGAGGGAAACACCTTGAACTCGCGAAAGTACAGCTTGAGCGTTTCCTCAATGATCTCGTCTGGCAAGTAGGACTCCGCGTCCGTTTGGCCTTCCAGCATCTTCAGGATGTATTCCAAGACGCACTGGTCCAACTCGCGCAGGCCCATCTCTGGAACTTTTTGCTGAAAGACACGCACCACATCAGGGTTGTGCTGGTCAAGGATGCTCTTTAGCTGAACAACGTCCATGGCTTCGATCGGGGTAAGGGACAGATGTGTGTGTGTGTTTTCTTCTTTTTTTGTGTCCTGGGTAGACAAACGGAAAGAGAGGACCGAGAATGGATCGAGATATGAAAATCTCCGAAAGGTTGCGATGGATAATTAGAGACGGAAACCAAAACGTGAAGACAATAAAATACGAATCGATGTGCTTACGAATAACTAGACGTTTGTTGCGACATCAAACGGGTGGAAACAGTATGGAGAAGGTGGTAGTACGGTAGAACGAAGGACATTCTGCCACATGCAATGGGCTCGGAGCACAGAAGGTGCCAACGTGCTCTGCAATCATCTGCACTTCTTGCTGGGAAGAAAGAGAGAATCAATAGACGCACCAACAGCGGAGGACGCATGCACATGGTGCAAAGCTCTCTCTTCTACCACGTCAGACAAGAGCCCCCCGCAATCGCAGAAAGAAGACATTTCCTTTGGAAAGGAGTGCTGCCTTTCTTAGTATTCATTGCGTCATTCCACGCTATTGGCAGCTCGGTTGGACTTTATAGATGTCGTCAAACACATCTTTCCTCTCTTTTTTTTTCTTCTCTCGACGCCTCGTTCCTGTTCTCTTTGTGTTGTTAACGGATGCTGTGAAATCAGTGAAACGGTCATGGGGCTCAAGGAGATGTGCTGGTGCAAATAACTGTCCATCATTCACACGCGCAACAGCCACCTCCACACAGAGAAGAGGATCAACAAGTCAGCCAGGCGACAACGCTTGGCCCGTGTCCAACACGCACACAAACAACGGAAACAACCAACGACTCATGACAATAGAACTGCCACATCACAAGGTCGCTATCATCACAAGCATCTGCGCAGCTTACTTCTTCTTACCCGCACCGCCCTTACCCGCATCCTTGGCGCGCTTCTTCTTGAAAATGATGAGCTCTTCCCACTTGTAATCGTCGATGGCGAGGGGGTTCAGCACGCGGCCCTCCGCGTTCATGCGGTCGGCCGCAAGCCACGCCTGCTCCATGACCATCTGGATGAGATCCTGCGCGTTGACGCCCTCGATCATGGGTGGCACGTAAACGTTGCCGTCCAGCCACGTCACCTCGATGCGCGGGGTCACCGGGTCGATGGAGTAGTAGAGGAAGATCTTGTCGTTGGGAAAGGGCGACCGTGCGCTGAGCGCGCGGCGATAAAAATCAATCGCGGCCTTTTGCAGATTGTGGCCGTAGCCGAACACAAAAGGCGAAATGGTGACCGTGACCTTCTCCATGTGCATCAAGAAAAGATGCTTGTGCATCGTCTTGGGAGCCATCACAGCCAGCGGACGCTTGGCGCCGAGGTGCTCGGGGGTGTGCTCGGGGTACTGCACCTCACGCTCCCACATGGTAGGGGAGGAGAGAGGGTTGTGCCACGACTTGAAGACCCACTTTGGTTTCGCGTCCTTGGGCACGTACTGCACCTCTGGCAAGGGCTTGCGCCAAAGTTTGCCACGCTGCACGGAGAGGTAAGAGAACTCGCGACCAGCGCGGCCGTAGTCGGTGGGACACTTGGCGTGCGCGTAGTGTTGGTGATACATGCTGTGGGTCTCCCCTTCACCCCACGTGGACGGCGTCGCCTGGTTGTACCGGTACTTGTCATGGTTGCCGCGCCACATGGCATAGTACGGTAGGGGATAGACAAGACCTTTCATCGTCTTGACATGCGGGCGCAGGCGGGGGCTGCGGGAGAGGCCAATCTGAGCTGGGAGCAGCCCATACGACTTGAGGCTCTCTGCCGTGTAGTGTGCGGCTGGGTTGGCCATTGTTGCTATAGGAAAAGAGAGAGAGAGCGTGCGCGCTCCAGAGTATTTCACTCAAAGAGCAACGAACAACACAGTGAAACAAGTGGTGCCTCACACGCTCAGTGAGAACTGTTTTTCACAAACAACAACAGAACGGAGCAAAAGAAAACCTAGGCCTCGTCGCCAAAGCACTGCAACTACGAAAGAGGAGGAAGGAGAATGGGGAGGGGGTGAGTGGGTGAGTGGGGGAAGTGAGTGGGGGAAGCACTGCTGCCTTTTGGAAATCTTTTGGTCGGTTGCCTACAACGGCGTGGGTCAACGCATGGTTGCTGATGGTGAGGTTCAGCGTCTCGCGCTTCACATTAACTACGTCCGGGGATCCCATCCCGTGCTTCATGCCCTATTATTTCTTTCAGCCTTTTCATGAACGGGTGCTCCGTGAGCTCGACATTCATCAACACATCTACGCCGCTGCCAACGTCGCAGGTACGCGCAGGGACGACGGTGAAACTAATACGCATGACATGAAGAAAGCAAAGCTAGTTTACATTAAAACGTCAAGAGGGCAGCTCGTGCTCTTGCGTCACACGCGCTGCGTGGCGAGCCCGCGCTTGCCGAGCATCTCTTCCCACAGAGCGAGCTCCTGCGTGTAGAGTGCCTTGAGCGCCTCGTTCCGCTCCCGTGTCTCCGTCTCCAACTCCATCGCCTCAGCGTTGGCCCTGCGCTCCATCGGGGTGTTGTTGATCATGCGCTTGCCTCCTTTGCCGGCGGCGTTCTCCAGTCGAATGCGAGCCCGCGCTTCCTCCTCATTCAGCCGCATGCGCTCTTCACGGACCACGCCGTCACGAATGTAGTTAAAGACATTGTCGGGGAGGTTGTCGCGGCGCTGGTTGACGTCGTGCATGGCGCCGTACTTGCCACTCGGTCGCACGCCGCTGACGTACGAGTCCCTATCGAGCCCAGTCGGGTAATAGCGGCTGGTCATGCTGCTGCTCGGTTGAGGGAAATGGGATGAAACCTAGTCAATGGTGGAAATGATTTTACGCGTGTACACGTAACTTACAGACAAAAATGCAGTTCAGGTGAATGAGAGGGACCTGAGAATGGTTGCGAGAGAAGTAGGTGCCCGTAGCAACGTAGAGAAGTGTGTGGAGGGAGAGAAACTGCAACTTGTCGACATGAACACGCTCGGCCCCGGCAGCACACCCATTGCTTGGTCATGTGACCACTTTATGTTTGGGCAGAGCCCCACAAATGGGGCAACCATTCCATCGCATACGCGAGAAATTTCACTTCCTCTCGTTCCATTGCCTGTGTCTCCTTCTCCTGACAGCTGCAGGATACGCTGTTTTTCATGGATTAGGCTTATGCTTACCATCCACATGCTTGTAATCATTGGTATTATGTTTTGTTGTTTTCTTTTGGTAGACTTAGATCTTACCTTTACCAACCGATAGGGTATCGCTTTCCACCACACCCAAACGAAAGAAGCGTTCCAGTCATTCGCCAGCCCGTTACATTCTACACCGGCCTTCAAGACAGAGACGATACCCTGTGGAGAGGGAGGGGGAGAGGGCTGGATTCACTTGCCAGACTTCTTGTGACCATTGCCGTGTGCAAAGTGCGGCTGGGGCACCACAAGCGCCATGAGCAGCGCGTCACGCACCTCCAGATCCTCGTAGTAGTCCTTCACTTCCTCAATCACCTCAAAGTTGAATTTGGCGTAGAAGGCCTGGGCAGGGGAGCCCACCTGCATGTGCAGTGCCACGCACGAGATTTTGTTCTGGGTATCCTTGTGGACATTGTCGAGGATGCGCTGCAGCATGCGGGAGCCGATACCGAGCTTGCGGTACGGCTCCAGCACGGTGATGGTCATGATGTAGAGCCGAGACGTCCCCTCCTCCGCGTTCAGCTCCAGGCGGCACGTGATGCAGCCGATCAGAATGTCGTGGAAGTAGGCGACCTGGTTGTACTGGTGAAGACCGGCCTTGACGTATTTGTCGTAATAGCTATCCGTGTAGCGCACAGGCAGGCACGCACGGTCCAGCACACGGATCTTCTCAGCAATACGCGCGTCATTTAGCGCGCGAATGTGAAGGCCTTTAAGCGGCTCAAACACCTTCGGTTCGTAGGGCGTTTCCACTGTCATTGCACGAAACTACAGTCAACGGTGTGTGCTCTGTGAAGGAGTTTAAAATGTCGCCGACAAAATGAGAGTTTATGCTTTAAAGGGTTGAAGGGGGATCTTAGGCTTCCCGGAAACCGGCAGGCTATGATGGTAACTGAAGTCTAGAATGTTTGTTCCACAGGGAAGACAGGGAGATAAATGGTGGAGTCGGCGTATAAGTGCAGTCTTGTTTCGCAAATTTGTCATTTGCAAGGTTGCGACTGGTGTCCTCTGTTTTTTTTTCTTTAGATGTCCACCGGAGAGCTCGCATGGAGCCCTTTTGTGATGCTTTCTTGAGTGTCACTAATACAATGCAATCCTCTCACGTCAGGATGAATAGGGAGACAGGTTCGGTACCATCTGTGCACGCCTCTTCTATGTTCACGTAGTTCACGTAAGAATAGGGTGAAAAGAGAGACGTTGAGACACGAAACACGTGCACACACATTCACCTCTCTATGAAAGCAACCCCCGATTTACCATTGCTTTTGTGGTGACAAGGAGGGCCGTGCTCGGCTCACAAACGGTTCTTCCACAGGGCCATGAACGCCACCGCTGCCAGGCTCCCGTGGTGGCTCAGGCTGGTCCGGTGTGGTCGCCTTCTGTGGGGTAGCAGGACTCGGTGAGTTCACCGATCCGGCAGGTGGGCTCTGCTCTTTCTCGCCCTCAGGGTTCCTCTGCTCCTCGCCACTCTCGTGCGCGACGGAAGGCCTTGGGCTCTGTTGGCGCAAGACGTACGCCTCCAACAGTGCCCGCGTGACATCCGGTGCCTCTGGCGGGACGGTGCTCCCGCGGGTTTGGCTGCGAATCAGCCCGTCCGTGCCGGAGCGTCGACCTCGCTCCTGCTGCTCCTCCGCCTCCACGGATTGCTGCAGTCGCTGGTACAGCTCCTCCTGCTCCGCGCGGTTGGCGTCATCAGCCATTTGAGCGTAGAGCCATCCCTTCAGTTGCTCTGCCAACGCGGAACTGTCCACAACCGGCGCCGCGGGTGTCTCGGGTTCGCCCGCCGCAGCACGTTCGATGCTGCGTGGCGGCGCGGAGCTCCGGTGCCGTGCGGTGGAAGACGGAGTCACTGGGAAAGGGGGCAGCGAGACGGTGGGTGGTAGTGTCGACGGCTGAGCAGCTGCTGCCCTCTGCAAAAGAGGTGGTGGCGCCAAGGGAGCGATTTCCTCTGGTGACGCGGTCCTTGGTGCCGCCGCTGTCTCGCGTGCCGTGCTGCGTGCCACCTCCGCCGCCAGCTGCCGCCTCAGGTCTGCGATCTGGGCTTCGTAAAAGGTCTTGGTGCGTGTGAACTGCTCCTGCAGGGCAGCGATCTCCTCCTTGTGGTGCGCCTCCATCATCTTACCATGTCGCCGCGCGCGCTCCAGCCGCTCCTTGATGTCGCCCTCCGCCTGTCGTAGGGCGTCCCGCTCGATGCGAGTGTTGCTCAGCTCGCCCAATTGCCCAGAGACGATGCGGCGCGACTCGGCAAGCTGCTCCTCGCTCTTTTTCAAGCGCACCCGCAGCGCCTGGTTTTCTCGCTCCAGCTGCTCCTTGGCGACGAGGCAGTCGTGCAGTTGGGCAGCGGCGCTGCGGTGATCCGTTGCATTCGCATCCTTGCGGATGGTGGACAGCGCCGACAGCGAAGACGGTGACACGTTGGCTGGGTGTTGTGCTGTCCTTCCTTTTCCTCGGGTGGTGGCAGTGACACGTGAAGTTGTTGTAGGAGAATGTCCTTGCGAACGCACAGTGCTTGCCCGTGAGGGGTCCTCTTCGCCGTCGCCTTCGTCTGTTTTCTGCAGGTCTGCTGATGTGGCTCGGGTCCGCGCAAATTGTCCAGCGTAGCCCTCTGCGGGTGATGCCGCCACCGCATGGGTCGCTGGTTTGGCGGTAGACCCCAACTGCCGGCGTGGAAGCGGGGTGCTGGCCGTCGTCTCGGACTGGTTTACCCCTGCAGCATCGACAGAGGCGTCATAGGGGTGACGTGCCGCCTTTGGGGCATCGCCGGCTTCCATGTTTGACTGTCCAGCAGGAGAGCTGCCGTAGACCCCGCGCATGAAAGAATCGTCGAAAAGAGGGGAGTCGCCTGCTGTGTGTCGAGACGACGCATGAGCCGCGAGCGCAGAGGAACGAGCGTCGACGGGTGAGCGCTGCACCGGTGTGAGATCGACCGTTGGAGTGGCGCTGTACGCACCGCTTCCTCGCACCGACGTCGGGGTGCGCGTGTGCGTTGCCGCTGAAGAGGTGAGTGGGACAGCCGTGGCACGAGTCTCGCTGCGCTGGCTAAAGGAGCTCCGCTCGTGCGGCGATGGGTTGGGGCTGTACCCCTGACGATAGTCAGCCTCGCTGCGCGGCCGCAGAAGCGGTGCGCCGTCCAGCGAGAGGAGTGCCGCCTGCCGCTGTCCTAGCAACCAGCGGTATCCGTTGAGCTGCGTGACGGGGTTATTCTTAAGTGTCAAGGACTGCAGTGAGACGGCGTTGGACAAGAAGGCCAACTCATCAAGGTGCTCAATGAAGTTGTTGGCCAGAGTGAGGAGGCGCAGATCGGGCATGTCCTCCAGACCCAGCGTGCTGACCAGGCGGTTGTCATCTGCGCGCAACACTTGCAAGGGCATGCGAGGGTTCAGCCCTGCCAGATTGACGAGGCGGTTGGCGCGCACGTCCAGCTCCCGCAGATGCGGCAAGCGCGCGATCCCGTCAAGGTTGCGCAGCCGGTTGTGGGACACATTCAGCCGAGTTAGTGTGAAGGGGAGGGCGACCACGGTGGCAATCAAATTGTAACTCACGTCCAGCTTCTTCAGCGACTTCAGAGGGTCAAGGTTTGCGAGACGCTCAATTTCATTTCGGGATAGGTCAAGTGACGTGATAGAGGCGAGCAACATCGCATTCTCCGAGCTCATACCACTGTCGTCCAAGGCTTCATCGCTGCCGTCGGGCTCCGTGAGAGCAAAGTTGAGATCAATTTCACGGATCCCTTTGTTCCGCCCAGACACATGCAGGTCTCGTGGGCCGCCACGCGAACCCCCGCTCTGGCCTGAGAAGAAACTCTCCACCCCAAAGGAGGAGTTCATGTTCTATGGGTTCCGTCTAAGTGAGTGTGCTAGGGAAAGCAAAGGCCAGGAAGAAAAAGAAAGAAGGGGGCGTTGGAAAGGTAGGCATGCACCATTGCCGTTGTAGGGATTCCTCTAAAAGGGCTTGGAACGATTCATCGAACGCGTGAAACCCTCCACGTCTCTCCGCCGCGATCGAGGCGCTCGTAGAATGTCGCTGCAGAGACGTGGAATTTTTCGACGCTGCTCCACCGCTGCACACTTTCACTTTGCTCAGCATGCGGAAAAAATATATGCATGCAAGGGTATTAACGAGGTGCAAAAAAAAAAAAAAGGATACTCACGAAGGAATAAATGGACTTGAACAAGACTTCGTACAGGTTCTATTTCGAAGCAAGGAAAGATTGCCAAAACGGGATCGTGAAATGCAGAAATGAGGAGCGTGATCACTGCTCCTATTCTATCTATGATGAGAGATGAGTGGTGGAAGACTGTCACCTCAATGGGCCGCAAGCTCGTCATACGGCGATGTCGCCTCGGCCAAGAGAGCAGCCAGATTCTTGCCGTAAGGGGAGGAGGTGGGCCCCAGGGGTGAGTTACTGGTAGAGGTACGTGCACTGGGCTCGACCACCTTGGGACGCGTGCGGACCGCACTGGCAGCGCCATTGCCCCCCTCACTGGATCGGTGACGGGAGGACGGAGCAGAGGAAGCACCGACAAGCTCCGACAGCGGCGGTGGGGCGGAAAGAGGATGCTTGGGGGAATGGCTGGTCCCCGTGGTCTGCAGAGCAGAAGCCGCGCCCCGCTGCACCTTCTCGAGTTGGGTCTGCAGCTCACTGACCCGTCTCACTAACGCCGCCTTTTCTGTGATGGCCGCCTCTGCCATGCGTTGGACCGCCGTGCAAGCCTCAATGAGAGCAGGAGTGGGGTGGTTTGCCTGGAGAGCCAAAGTTGTCCCACGCAGGGCTTCCGTGAACTCTTCGATTTGATGGTAGCTATTCTCACGGTCCGACAGAACACGATCCAGCTCCGCTTCGTCATTGGACTCGGCGACAAGAGACAGGGCGGCGCTGGACAATCGCTCTGCCTCGTGCAGGGAGGCACAGAGTCGACGCCAGAGGTCCTCGCGTGCGCCTGCGCTGGTCGCAAGCGAGTGCAGGGCGGCTTCCTTCTCGGCACACAGCCTCCGCAGTCGGTGCTCCACGTCATGCCACTCCGCCCACTGCGACGGTTGCACAGCATCGCTCTGCGACGGTGAGTCGCCGGTCGTCTTCGTCGGCCGAGCGGCGTGGGTCTTGGCCAACCTCTTTTCTAGTGCCTCAATGACATCCACGGCCGATACCAGGCGTGTCTCTAGAACGTGGTAGGCCGTAACAATAGACCAGAGCCACGACTGAGCGCGGCCGCGGTTGATAGGCGCGTCTTGCATGTGCTCCAGCAGCGCACAATGCAGCAGATTTGCCAGCTGATGTGCGTCAAGGGAATCGCCCGTGTTGGGATCTACGACGTCCTCAAGGAGCGCGTCAATGGTCTCGGCGACGTCCGCGTCATCGTTTTCTTCGCCGTTATCCTCCTCGCCTGTTGGAGAAGCGACGGCGTCTGTGGTTGCCTCAGGGGGCGGTGTGTACAAGCCCCGGATCTTTTCCGAAGCCTTTGTGGACTCCTCACGCTTGTCTTTTGCCAATGCTTGCAGTTGTGCATGCGAGGCTTCCAGTTCGTGTGTTAGCGACTGCACCGCGGATGCCATTTCCTCAGCACGTCTCTCGGCGTCGGAGGCCTGGCTGCGGGTGTACTCCAGCTCCGCCTGAAGGCTGGCGACGCGGGCGAGCAACTGGATATTGCTGCCCCGCAGGGTCTCCACCTCCTTTGCCTTTTCCACGTAACGGCGACGGAACTGCTGCTGGTCTTCTTGGTGGGGACTATCTCTGACATGGGAGGTCGGCGGGGATGATACTGCTGCGCCGTTGGTGAACGCGTGATTCTCTTGCGGCGCAGGAGTTGGAATTGTGCCAAGGCGAGGTTCCCGCAAGGGACGGCTGTCGCGCGTGGAGCAGGTGCTTGCCGCCTCTTCCACTTCCGATGGTTCTCGAGAGAACCGCGAGGTGCCGGCACGCGAGAAAGAGTGGAGAGACGGCTCAGGTAGCGGCATCTCCTTCCGATCCGGCGAAGAGAGGGAGGAGACTGCAAACGACTCCTCCACCGCTGAGGGTGTCGTCTTTCGCTGCGCCGGTTGCGGCGGCACGAGACGATGGCCTCTGCGCTGACCAGCCTTTGTCTTACCACTGGCGCTGGTGTTGGTTGACGCGGCGGCGGGGGCAGCGGGCGGTGGACTCAGCATGGCACGGCAGCGTTTGGCAGCGGCGTCCTCCAGGGCCTCCTGATCCTGTGGAGAGACGTGGAAGGAAGGCTGCTGGCGTATAATATCGCCCAGCTCCTCTGGAATGGCCTCCCAGTCCACCGCCTCGCCAAGCAGCAGGGACGCGATGGAGTCAATGGACTGTAGAAACGATGTCAGTTCCAGAGAAACGTCCATCGCAAACTCCGCGGAGAAGTCTGTCTTTTTAGAGAGGTGGTACAGGAAGTAGAATAGGACCAGCGTGGAGAAGCCCTGCTCCGTGTCATTCTTTGCGAGCGCGACAGGGTCTAGCAGGCTCAACGGAATGTGCACCCGCGCGCACCCGCGAAAGAGCGCCTCCCAATTTATCAGCGTCCGCTGCGTCTGCGAGTGTGTCTGTGCGGAGGCAGGGCGAATGGCCAACTGGGGAAAGACAAGGCTGAACAGCCGGCACAGGACCTCGCCGTCCGCCAGCTCACTGTAATCGCGCAGACGCCGCGAGGAGTACCTGTCGGCAAACGCAAACAGTTCCTTGCGGCCAATAAGGACCGCCGTCGCCATCGGTGAGAAAGGTGGCGTCTGTGACTGTGAATTGTGGGTGGGTGTATGAGAGGATGAATGTACACGAGTGCGTACGTGTCTATATTTTCTTTATGGTCGTGCTCTTTCTCTATCAGCGGTAACGAGCCCACAGGTAGCAAGCGTTTGTTGCCTTGGATTTTTCCTTCACGTTAGACAACGAGTAAAAAGAAACCGTATTGACAGATGTCATCGAAGTCCTTTGGGAACGAAACACAAGCACAGGGTCGCACAGGGAAGTGGCACATCCGCGTGCTTTTCCCGCTGCGGCGTATGAAATACTTCCCCAGTCGTTTTGTGTGCGTGTATGTGGGGAAAGGGGTTGCATGGCAGGAACATGCGGGATTCGCGCACAAAGAGGCTGCCAAAACTGGAGATGATCATGGTGCTCCTGTGAGAAAGCTTTGTGATGTTCCTCATAGCTCCACGGATCCTCCCATGTGTTCCTCCTTGTCCCCAGAGTTTCCCGAAAGCAGAACACAAACAAACGCCGCTTACAGAATTTTCCTTTGCAATTGAATTGTTTTTTCTTTGAGGTTTTAATGACGATGCGTCTTGTGTGAGATGGGATACGTGGGGGGTGGTTCAGCAACCGAACGATGATCAGTGGTGGAGGGCAACATAAACCACAGGAGAGTGGGTGTTGCTGGAGGCAACGCATAATTTACCCAAAGCAGCTAAGGAAGCGGAAAGAGGAAAGCGGGCAACATACTTCCCCATGGTACAAAGCAGCGACAGCAACAGCAATGGAACGCGCCTGCCGGATGTAGGTTCTGCGTGTTTAGGCGGTGGGATTCGGCCGGAAAATGTAATCCTTCGTCTTTTCCAAATTGAAGAAGGTGTAATTCACAATCACCTCGTCGAGCCAGTTCACCATAGGGTCGTTCAGGAAATCCCGGTCAATGTAAAAGAAAACGGGCATCTCCACCAGCTCATGGGGCTTAAAACGCTGTTCCTCAAAGCAGAAGCACTGAATCTTGTTGAGGTAGTTGGTCACCTCGGGTGGAGCGATGGTGTACGATGACACGCCCAACAGGGTGCGGTTGCTGCGGTTGTAGGCCGAATAGAAGGCGAGCGCTGGCTCACCTACAAGGACTTCCACCTCTCTCTGCAGCGGTACAAAGGCAATGGGCATCGTGTTGCCCACATCGCTGAGGAAGCGCACCTTGAGTAGCTTCTTGGGCACCGGGTAGTGCTTGTTCTGCTCCTCACGCTGCTTCGCTGCCTCTGGGGTGTAGAACTTGGGGTCGGCGCCGCGACCTGTGGGTGCGCAGTACATACGGAACAGCGGCACGAACAAGAAGGTGCAGCCAAGGGAAAGAATGCCAATACTTAAGAAGGCAGAGAAGAACTGACCGCGCTCCTCGTAGCCTTTTTGGGACTCGCGAGCGTACCCGCTCTCCATGCGAAACTTACGCTTGCCATCGCCTTTTCCTTTGAAGGTGTCCTGCTCCGGTACCTTGCCGGACGGCGTCACGCCAGGACCAACACCAGAAAGGAAGCGCAGAGGCAGACAGCGGCGCAGCATTTTGATTTTTGTGTGTATTGTGTACCGGAGAGAGAGAGAGTTTTTGTGGTTTGGTTACTATTGCCTGCTATGAAATGATTGACTCTCTCGGTGGCTCGCACGATTGGAGACTTGTTAGAAATATCTTTCTCTCTTTGATTCTGCGACTTTTGCGGCTATCGTCGGGAAGGAAAAATAGTGATGGTTGTGGGGACAGTACGTGGTGTCAACGTTCTTCGGAGGCTCTTTTGTTATTCAGAGCATCCGTGAAGGGCACCCAGGTAGGGCGACCGGAGACACGGTTTCCAGTTACCTTCGCGAGCAGAGACATGATACCCCACTCACTCTCTGTGCGGACCTCTTGCAGTGCTGCAAAGAAGCTGCACGTTACCTATAGTCACCGCAGCTCACCCTGCTAATGTTTTCCTTTTTCCTTTTCCCCCTCTTGAAATGTCTTGTGATTGAGAAATGCAAATGCCGTCTATGGGTTTGAAAACGCTTCAAACAACGTATGGGAAATGGACAACAACATGAGAAGGGGGGGAGGGAAACTGACAGCAGCAGCATACAGACAACCGGGAGAAAAACAAAGAATGACTGCAGTGCATCGTCAGTGGCTGAAAGCAGCACAAAAAATATGTCAACAGAATGCAAGACAACATGACGGAAAGTACTATTGGTGACGCGTGCGTGTCACATCTTCCTTGAGGATAGGTGACGTGTCTGTGCGCTTCACTCCGCCACTAACACGCCCAGGTGTGCCAGAGAGATCCTCTCCCTTTTCCTGATCCCCCTCTTTCTTCACCTCCACCTCTGACTCGCGGCTGCAGCAGTAGTACTCGTAAGGAGAGCGGAAGAGCGTGTCGCGCTTAACCCCTTCGTGCGTCTTCATAAAGTACTTGTAGCACGCACGGGTATAGTGCTGGTTCTTGGCGTCGCTCACGATATCCTCAATGTCGCCAGGCATGAGGCGCACATTGGGGTAGGCCTTCCCCTTTGGGTTGTTCTGCTCCTTCTGCAGCATCTGGCGGAAGGCTTCCTCGTCACGGAAGCGAAACGGGCACCCGTGGCAGTCATTGCGGTCCACAACGGGGGGTAGCGACAGAATGGTGCCGCACGACGCGGAGCTGTAGCTTGTCTTCTTGCCCTCCATGCCGTAGTTGTGGCGAACGTTGTACCCGTAGGCGGACTTGGAGAAGGCCTCGACGGAGCCACCGCCTTTCTGCGTCATGAGGGTGGCGAAGAGGGTCATGGAGTCTTCCAGGGTGAGGCCAATGGCTTTGAGGAAGAGGCCATACATGAAGCGGCCGCTGTGCTTGAGATGGCCTTCGCGGCGCAAGTGCGCGTCCACCTGCCGCATGCACAGAGGGAAGTGCGTCTGGGCAAGGTACTGCACATCACCGGCCCGCACCGATCCCGCGACGCCCTCCGCGAGGCCATCGCTCGGGTCTGCAATGAAATGCTCCAAGAAGGCGTCAAGCATTGCCATGACAGTTGTCTTCTCCGTGTCCTCCTCAAGGTGCTGGACCCGAGAGCGCGCGAGAAAGGCTTCGTGCAGGCCACGGTTCAGCTGAGACTGAAAAACGGCGATGAAGACTTCCTGCACCTGGTCGCGGAACAGGATGGCCTGGCCGGCCCGGCACAGGACACTGCGCGACCGAATCAACCGCGTGGCCAAACGAGACGGCACGCTGTAGTAGTTCTGCACACGCTTCTCAGACTCGCTGTTCGGGCCCGCCTTGTATGCACGGAATGCAATGTACTCCTGCACGACCGGATCAGCCACCTGCTTCTCCGAGAGCGGCGAGCAAGTGAGTCCGTTCTTCTTCATCAGGGTGACAAGAAAGTGAAAGGGGTCCTTGGCCACCTCCAGCTTGAGGCGCGCTCGCAGCAGCGTTTCCTCTGACTTGACCAGCCACTTGCGCCACTTCTCGCTCATGCAGAAAGCGTAGCGGCAGAGCAAGTGAGAGAGCAGGTCCTCGTCCCCTTCGAACACCACAATAGGGGCGCCACTGCCTGCAGCACCTGTTGACCCGCGCGAGTTAGAGCGACGCCCCATGGAGCTGCGCGCAGACGCACCACCAGCGGCACCGGGGCCATCGTCGGCAGAGCCCAGCACTGTGCCCTTCTGTCGCATGTACGTGGAGTTGCGCGACCGCCGTTCTTCCGGCAAGCGCGCGCCAATTTCATCGAGGACGTCATCGTAGCTCTTGGCCTCCGGGGCATTGAGGATTTGGTCGATCCAGGCGAGGAGCTCCATACGCTTTGCCACATAGGCCTCCAGCTCAAACAAGGTGCTGTTTCCATGGGGCTGCCGGCTGTACATGGCCATCCAGTCATTGTTCGTCGGAGCCTTCGCCTCCAATTCCTCCGGGTTCGGCTGCGACTGTGAAGTCCTGCCAATGGGGGCAATAGCCTGCATGGTGCGTCCCTGTTGGCTCGCTGTTTCCTTTTTTATTGTTGCCTTCTTTTCCGGCGATAGATGTGTTGCCTTGTTGGGGATTCTATTCAGGTGCACGCTTCTTTGTGCGTGCGAACCACTTTATTTTATGTGTATGGGATGTGTGTACTGTGCTTTCCTTTCGGATAATGCTTCTATAGACCGAGGACCCTACCGTGGGAGAGGGGATCGACGGAAGGGGGAGAGAGGTTTTGAAGACAACATTTAAGATGGTTATATGTGTTGATGCTTTCATTCAAACTCGGCGAGCGAGAAGGATCACTTTTACTCTCCACAGCTCTTACATGCAACCTCCTTGTTTATTGGCGACAAGAAAGAAAGAGAGACTGCCACAGGCGTATATTTATCTTCGAAAGAGATAGGAAGAGGTGAGTATCCGCCTCGAGAGTCCGTGTTTTTTTTCTGTCAACGTAGGTCCTACTTCCTTCTTTTAATCAATACCTTTTTTCCCCGCCTCGTTTGGTTATCATGAAGTTCATGTCTTGCGTAGAAGAAAGAGAGAAAGAGAGAGAGAGGAAAATGAAAACTTCGCTTGCTGATGATAAAAAGAGAGCCGTGGGAGACGGGGAAAACGACTCGGAAAAACGTTTTGACGTTGTTGTTTTTTCGCCCCATAAATGCGGCGATGCATCCCTTGAAAAACACGGTTTCGTTCCAGGTGAAGCAGTGCACCCTGAGAGCGAAACCATGCATCGAGGTTAGGAAAGATACACCCAGCGTTGAGGGAGCAAGAAACCTTGGATGTTTCAAGTGGCTGAGACAGACAGCAGTGTGTCGAAGCAAGGAGACAAAGCTTACGATAGGATTGAATAATTGTAACTCAAACGATGAACAACATCGGAAGACAGAGGGAACACAACTGAAAGATAACACTCGAACGCTAACGAATAGGGAAGAGTAGGAAAACGAGAAAACAACAGCCGGTAGGGTTTATGAAGAGACAAACCAAATGTGAAATATTAATGGTGAAGCAAAGCGGTTTTTTTTTGATTTTTTGAGTCCACATGGGCGTGCGCGTGGCCGAATGCGATGATCGTTGTCGTACTGCTGCTGCGCAAAGGAAAGAAGGGTGTGGCGGCCGCGTTTCTGTTGCATCTCCCTCTTCGCCTTTACGCATTAGTGGCCTGGCGACGACGCACGTTGTAGCGCAGCGAAAACAGGGACGGCTCCGGTGCGAGGTCGTCCTCGACCTCCGCGACCTGGGTGTAGACCTTCATCTCTGTCTCGAGGTCCGGGTCATAGCGACGCACGAAGGATGTGGCGGCTGCGGCGAGGCTCTCGCGCTTCTCGTAGAGCTTCTTGAACTGCTTATGGTTCGACAGCAACGACATCAGAAGCGGCAGCGCGGCGCGCAGCTCCATCACGGCCTCCTGCAGAATCAGCAATGACACGTACATAGCCATGGGGAGCGAGAATCCAATCGTGAGAGCGGTGCGGGCGTCTGTGTACAGGTAAATAATGAACGTCACCAGCATCAACTCCAAGGGAAACAGGACGAAGCCGGTCAGGATCTTGAATGAGCCCTTCACATCGATGCCAACCACCTTGACCTTGCTAGCAGCCAACGCGGCCCTGGCCTTCTTGCTAGAGTAGTATTCCAGGAAGAGACCAGCAGGGAGGCCCAGTATCGCGAACGGGACGAGCAGAACACCCATGAGAAAGAGGGCAAAGAGACGGCGCAGCAGCAGTCGCACCTGTGGGGTGCCGCCGTTGGAGTCGACCAAACGGTTCAGTGTCGTCACTTGACTGTCTCGCACCAGTAGGGCAGCACAGAAGTCCTTGTACGCCATGACGCGGTCGCGGAACTCGGCAAACTCGGGCTCGTCCTTGTGCTGTTCGATGATGACGCTCAGACGCCGGTTCAGACGGAGGTAGTCCTTGGCCGACAGGGTGCAGTTGGGAGGGGTATACAGCTGGCGGAAGGAATGTAGGAACTTGAGGGTGTCCCAGTCGGGCACGTTGATGGTCACCGCACGGAGGGCGTCATTGAGCTGCACGAGGAAGCGCGCGGTGGCCTCACGCTTGTCGTGGCTGAAGAGTTCCACGAGCTCGTCTGACGGGGTGATGGGTTCGCCAAACTCAAGGTAGGCACGACTGCGGAACTTGTGCCCGTAGAGGTACGTGAGACCGCACGGCACCACCTTTACAGGAATGTTGCGCTCCGCAGCGCCGAGGCTGAAGAGGGCGACGCCAGCCTTGAGGGGTAGCAACGACGTGTGATCGTGCGAGCCGCCCTCGGGGAAGATTCCGATGCAGTGGTTGTTGTGCAGAGTGTTGTAGACCTCGGCGTACATGACAGAGTGGTCGATACGGCGGGAAATCTGAAAGTCCGTGGGCTTCGCGATAACGCCTTCGTCCGCAATAGGGATGGTCACCTCCAGCTCCGTGTCGGAGTGAATTCGGCTCACCTGCGCACGGAATTTTTGGGCAACCCCCGTCGTCCAGCAAATGACATCACCCTTCGCCAGCGAGGAGGTGAAGCTAGTGTTCTCGCCGCGCACGATGGCTCCCTCCATCTTGACGAGTTTGCCACCGCCCGGTGTTAGAGGAACATCCTGAGGCCGCACTACGGGAACGGAGTTGAACATGCGGCCAAACGAGCCGATGATCGGTTGGTGAAAGGACTTCTCTGCCATGATGAAGCGCACCTCGCGGCCGCAGTGCGAGTTGAGCATGAGAGCGTCGATAAACTGGTTTTGATGGTTGCCGTAGAAGACCGTGGCGCCCGCCCTGGGCACGTTTTCCTTCCCCACGAGGGTGACCTCGCGGAAGTACACGCTGCGCAAGATCCACATAAAAAAGACACCAATCAGGCGGAACACTGTCAGCTGAAACGTCGCCACGTGCTCGACCAGGTTCACCTTGCGCAGACGATCACGGTGATCGGGCCAGTCTTCGATCGGTACATTTTTGCCGCACTCTTCACAGAAGACAAATTTTGGACGATGATGGGCAGCCCCCACAACGTCTTTCACGGCCGATTTCGCAGTAGTTGGTGCTTCCTCATCGTTCTTTTTGACCTCCGGCTCCGGCGTAGGCGATCTCGCCTCATTCTTGTTGGAAGCCTTTTCAGACTTCGAACTTCGCTCGCTGCTTTCGGGATCTTGATGGACTGTTGAGCGGACATTGGCATCGCCCGCAGTAGATTCATGCGGTGGTGATGCGTGGGGTGTCGCTGGTTTTTGTTCGCCACCCTCGCCGTCACTTTCAGCCTTTTTGCCCTCATCGCTGTGTGGGTTGGCGCCAAAAGAGAAGGTGACGGTGCGCTCCTTGGGGTCCGCCATCTTGAGTGCCGTAAAATTCAAAGGAAGGAAGTCAAATGGAATCTCTCTCTCTCAGTGGAGAGGGTGAGAAAAGACAGAAGGACAGCGGGAAAAGCTTCGGCGGGTAAGGGAAATGAAAAAGGGAAACGAAGGAACGGTTGAACCTTTTGTTCGCGTGAGGAGAGAAGGACAAGTATTTGCCTTCTGCAGTTTCGCTAATTTTTTTTCTTTTTCGAGAGTAAGATGAGGCAGATGACGTTCAAGGAGACAAAGGGGACTCGTGGAGGTGCCAAGTATGTCACGAACATAGACTTTGACTTCACTGTGTCATCTGGGGTTTCGAAAGAGAAGTGTCTCACGTTGGAGCTGCTGGTTTCTGTGCCTCAGTAGCCTTATGGGGGAACGTTTCGAGCTGCGTTTGCCTGTGTTGGTTTTGTACAGGGTTAGGAGTGGTACACAAAATGATACTGGATGTGAGTAGAACAAGCATAAAAGAAACGCTATTAGAAATAGCAAACCACCTGAGGGGACGCACGAGATCTGAAAAAAAAAAGTTCTGCATAACTGTGTTGGTGCCTCGAGGGAATTACGAACGAAGAGGAAAAAATAATGACGTCCCAGCTCGCAGGGATAACGCTGCCCACGTGTTTGCGCCTACGCGCCGTCTCGGTTTGGACGCATCTTCTCCCGTTTTTTCTCTGCGTATTCGGAGATGCGGAGAAAGGGGTCAAAGACGATGGAGTTCCAAGCACAAATCACGGGTGTTGCGGTCCCTTTGTCTGCCATCAGAGCGGACAGAATGCTCACCAGCGCAAAGCGAGTGCGGCGGGCTGCTACGGATTGTTCATTCACTAGTGCACGGTACAGTGCCCAGAATACCCGTGCACCAAGGCTCCGGGCTGTGTGAAGAGAGATTTTCAAGGTCCCCTGCAAGAGCAGCACGGACACGTCCTCGTCAGCAGAGATGGCGCGCATGACGTCCTGCCTCACGGCGATGCTCTCCAAAAGACGGTGGCTCAGGCTCATGACGCGTCCTGGGGAATGCCGAATCGACGGCGCAAAAAGGAACCACTCGAGGACGGCGTCAAAGGCAGTCACCGCTTGCTCTGCCTGCGTCCGTGTCAGCAGAGCCAACGACGTGAGCAGGTCAGGGCAAACCCGGCGAATGTACGCACTCTCCCGGTCATCGTGGGTGCCATTGTAGCTGACGAGCTTCTCTGCAAAGAACTCAATCATCTTTGGACCGTCGGTCCTCAGCTCAGACATCTTGCAGCTTCGCAAACAGTAAAAGGCGAGGCGCCAGGCAACGTTGTAGGTCCTGGTGTCGGAAGGCGCCTCACGTAGCATCATGGGCACTGCTGTCATGGCATCATAAAGCAAATCACGTGTGGGCAGGCGCTGGCGCGGACGGTGAAGGCTGGTACCACCTCCAGTCCCGTTGCCGCCAGAGTCCTGTGCAGATTCATGCACGGTTGCACCTCCGCCACGCCCGCTGCTGTAAGGCTGAGGCTCATCATTCGGAGAGAAAGCAGCCACAATGGAGCGAGGAAACTCTGCGTCCTCAGCAATGATATCGAGCATGGCTTGCACAATGCGCTTCGCTAACGGAGCAATGTCGTTGGATTCGGGGAGGAAAATGTCCTTGAGCACTCGGTCAGCCAACCCCGTGTGCGCCCGATGGGGCTCATAAAATAGCAACGGATGCAGATGCCAAAAGAGCTCCAGTGACACGAGAACCGAGTAGGACTCTAGCACGCGCTGCTGCGTAATGTTGTCGTTAGGTGCCCCGCCAATGTCACTACCGCCCTTGGACGCCACACGGGCAACAGCCCACACAAAGAACACCTTGAAGAAGGCAAGACGAGCTCCAATCGTGGCCGCTCGGCGGTACAACGCGAGAACCTCGTGGATGATATTCGAGCCCAGCTTCCGCGCCTCCACCACGTTGAGGGTAAGCGTTTCCTCGAACGGGGACCGGGGCATCCCTGTGGCCGTGTTTTGTAAGTCTCTCCCTCCTCCGTTGGGGCCGTCCTCGGCGTCCCCACTATTGCTGCGCAAGATGCAGCACTCAAAGGCCTCGGCAAAAAGCGTAAACGTGCGCGGGTACAGCTCTGCCAGGTCGGGCAGCTGCATGAACTGCAGCAGAGCGCGGGGATCAATGAGCCAGCGGTACCCTGGTGGTATCACGGCCAACGCACACTTGGCCGCTGCTGTCCACGTCATCTCATCATAGGGTCTATGTGTCGCCTGCCGCTCGAGAACCATTAGCAAAAGCCATATCACCTCCTGCTGCAAGGCCTCGGTGCAGCCGGGAAACTTGTCTTGCGAGTCCACCAACTGCAGGTGCGTACTCAGGGTCAGCAGAAAATCGTACACGTGCGTCTGCACGCACAGGTAGTCGTTCTCCATCCACTCGAACAGCGTCGGCAGGTAGCAAATCGTGACAGAGCGGAAAAAGTAGTACGGAGCGCCAAACGGAAGCTTCGACACGTATCCATCGCACATCTGTTTGATGAGGAAGGTGGTCGCATTGATGACGGTAGGGTTCGACCGGTAGCGGTCCCAAAAATGCGCCAGCACACTGAGCTGCTGGGAAATCACGTCGTCGCTGCACACCAGGGAGCACTGGTCAACGTAATCTTTGCACATCACGGAGGATGGTGACAGGGTCGCGGCCGTGGCAGAGGGGGTTGCTTGTCGGTCTTGGGACTGCTCCAGCTCCTTTGGCTCGCGCGAGACGGGTGGTGGGTTGGGCTCCATTTTGATGTAACTAGGGCTTTGCGCGTTCACAGCGGGCTGGAGCCAGAAAGCGTTATAGTACTTCCTACTCTTCGGTGCTGCTCCCGCTTGGGGACCATGCTTCGATGAGGCGCCTGCGGGGCCAGATCCAGACGACAAGTCAGCAAAAGGCTGTGTCATGAGAGACTCGCACAGGCTGCTGACGTCCTTGTAAACAGCACGGCACACGCTATTCTTCCGAGTGAATTCAGCACACTTGCTTTGGATCTTCTTTAAGGTGCGCTTCGATGGAGGGAAGCTGGGCATGTAGTTCAACAGAAACCAACCGATGGATTGACCACGCTGGGACTCCTCCATGGACTCGACACAACACTGATACGCTGTGTCGCGTGAATCATTTGCAGTGAGGTAAGCGATGAGTTGCTGAGGTGGTAGGCTGTGCGCATCCACTTTACGACCCGCCGCGTTGAGCACGCTCTCACGGATGCTCTCTTTTCGATACATTTCTTCGGTCCACCCAGCGTGTGTTCCTTGAGTGAGACAAATCTAATTACAAATAAATAAATAAATAAATTGATGCAGGCACGCTTTGAAACGCCGCTTCTTAGCCCATTTCAATGCAACGGAGGAGATGGAGAAATAGCATGACCGAGTGTTTTATTTATTGCTACTTTGTTTTCGCCATCTACCGGTCATTTATTCACTTTTTTTTCTTTTTCTTTGCGTTTTCAGGTAGAAGCCATTGCCCTCGGGATTGATCCCATTCATGTCACCCTCCTTGCAACGGTTATGGGAAGTATCACCTAACGCATCTACCCAAAAATGCACTTGTGACGAAGGGGTTCAGCACCCTGGCAAATATGCTCGCCTCAACGTCCTTTTCGTGTCGTAATTTTTGAGAAAGAGGGGATGGAGTGGGGCCGAGACCCATTAGATATGTTACACCTGAACGCTCACTCACGAGTTGGCGCACGCAGTAAAACCTAAAAACGGCTTCGAAAGCCTTTTGGACTACGTGCGCTTCCTACGCTGACACACTTGAAAACGCCCGCAAGGAAACACTGTCAGCGCGCTCATCGAGGACGTCTGCAGCGAACACGAGAGCTGGCTGGCTTTACTCGAATACTAAATCAGCCACGTAGTGGTACCGCTTTGGTGCGTACGATTTCACGCAGCGGAGCTCTTTAATGGTCATGTGTTTCACGGCTTCTTCTCCCAGTTCGCTCTGTACATCCTCCACAGCTACCTTTCGTGCAACTGGTTTGTCGGCAAGAAAATGGTAATGCACGGTACCCACTGCTCTACCGTTTTCGTTCTTTTTCAGGAAGAAGATGGCGCGAGGGAGGAACTCCTTGCAGGTTGGAATCAGGCCCATGAGGACCCGGTCGCACTTCCCAGCAAGCTCGCTTCCGATAACGCGATTGTCCCCGCACTGCGCGTAAACCAAATGATCCACGCGGTTTTGCACGGCGTTCAGACGAACAAACGCAACACTATCAGGGTTCTTGTCCAACGCATGAATTGCCTTTACGCCCCCGTGCATAGCCAGTGGAAGGGTAAAGTAGCCAATGCCAACGAACATATCAACAACGGTTTCCCCTGATGCGTTCAGGGAGGCAAAGTGCATTCTCTCTGTGGTGTTCCCACTGCAGAACATCACCTTATTCACATCGAAGCCGTACCGCACGCCGTTCTCGATGTGGACCGTGTAGGTCTCCGACTGGGTGAAGTCTTTGATGAGGTTCGTTAGTTCGTCTTGTGGAACGGATGTTGCGAGCCCTTTTGCGCGAGATTCCTTCCAGCGTTTGGTGATAATGCGGGGGCAGTAGGCGAGGTGCTCCATCTCTGCACGGGGTTTGGAAAACAGTACGTCGAGCTTTGGTCGCCGCAGTTCCCCAACGATGCCATCCCGGTCAAGGAGAACCACATCCACAACGATTGGGGCAAATGACTGCGCGAACGCCTCCGCTAACGGGCGGAATTCGTCCACAGTGACTCCAGTGTTCATCCGAACCACGACAACGTGTCCATGCAACTCGTACTTGCGGGGGAAGCGACGGCGTGCTTCAGCTTCTGAAACCGTGGAGGGGAATTCCGCTGTGACTGCCTCCGCAAAGACGTCGATCTTTTGTGGCACAACGCCTTTAAGTGGTCCTCCTTTCTGCGGCTTCTCCTTTCTGTCCCTGCCTTGGACAGTAGACTTTTGGACCATGGCCACAGTAGATGATGACGCCGTTGGGGCATCGGCCCTGGTGTCGGACGTCGCACTATCCTCGGTATCCGTCTTACGTGAAGTCAGTCGCCGCCCTTTGCCACCATCGCCCCCGTCGCCAAATCGCCGTGACACAAGAATAACGACAGCGGCCAGCAACACGGCAACTAGAGCGGAGGCAGCCTTCCCTCTGTTGATGCGACTTAAAGCAGAACCCATACCTCCTGTTAACCGCTCAATAATTTCACAGAGAGTGTGTTTCAAGTATTTATCGTTGTTCTCTTTTTTCGCTTTTCGCCAACTTGCCTACAGTTGCATGAGGTGGCAAGTAATGCTTCTTAAAGGTGGCCTAACAGAGAAAGATCCACAAATTTACAAAAAGTAACAGAAGGAATGGCAAGTGAAGATGAGGAGGAGAGAGAAAGGTGAGCGGTAAAAGCAACGACGCATCAAAAAGGGCGACAAAGCAACTACGCGTTCACCCACTGTCATGATGAACAACATAATATATTTTATGTGGGTCAGTCGGTTTAGTCGGACGAGGAATCGCTCCGCGCGCTACCCATGAGCAATGTCGTCTGTCATCTCGCAGCAAAGTGATAGAAGGCTCGAATCGGTCTAGACAAAAGTATTGACAGGGTTTTCGGTGTTTCCTTGAAAGCGGCCCGTAAAAGAAGTGGGGCGAAGCAAAGAAAACGGAAGATACAGAAAAAAAAAACATGGTACAGGCAAGAACTTCATGATAGCTCGAAAGTCGAACAGCAAAGAAAACAAGGTAGTTTCGAGAGTGACAAAATGGAACGAAATGGAGAGGGCAACAACTTCTCACCGCGCTAACCACCGGACGAGCTTCGGTGAAAATCGTTCGTGGTGGAGCGTACGAGGAGTGGTAACGTTATTTAGAGATGGGATAGCGTCGCGGTGAACGTGAGGAAGATGTCGGTATGTACGCGTGTATCCTGTTGGTTTTCGCCTACCACGTTTAGTTCTACACTGGTGGTGGTGGTGAGGGGGACGACGACGGGTTCTCCGACTCCTGATCGCCCGTTTCCTCCTGTTCTTCTTCCTCACTCTCCTCATCCTCCCCGTCGGAGTGGGGTACTTCCATGAGAGATAAGGCAGACGGAGATGGCGGCGGTGTTTCCGGGCAGACGCCCTCGGTGACCACAAAGTCAAACTCTATCGCACATGGCTGCTTGGGGTCGAATTTCTTATTCAGCTTGTCGACACCGTTTGAATCGTACCGCTTGTGCATAAACAAAGTATTGATGGAAAGTACCCCCACCGTGCCATTGCCGTCCTTGATCACAAGTTTGACGTCTCCGGAAAACCCAGCCAGTTGTGGGTCATGCCGGCAGTCCAGCGTCAGCACATCCTCGCGCAAACCACTTTCCGTCACCTTGAACGTGGAAGAAGCCTTCACGAGTGTCTCGTCCTTTCGAATATCCTTCAAGTGGAGTGCCACGGTCTTTTTGTCGTTGTACAAGTAGAGCCAGTGCACAGAAACCCTGGGTGCGAACTCAACAAGTCGAATTTCCTGGATAGTGACGACAGGGCTACGCTCTGGGGCTTCTCCGCCGAATTCGTTTCGCAGACGCTCGTAGTACACAACAGAACGGCGCTGGCTAGGTACAGTGAGCCCGCGGCCGTCTTGGGTACGCATTTTCCCATAATACTGCATTGTTGCGGTAGCCGAACCGTGCAAGGAAGGCTCCATGTCGAGGAGGAGACAGCACGCCATGATGCCTGTGCGTCCCTTGCCGGCTTTGCAGTGGATCACAACAACGCGCTTTGGGCCACCCTCAATCCACGCCCGCGCGTCCTTTACGAACCCGGGCATCAGTTTGAGAGGGCACGCTTGGTGATCCATGAAAGGGAAGGCCCGAACGCGGCCGTGAAACCGATCCAGGCTGTATTGGTAGGCCTTCTCCCCACAAAGGTTATACACCATGTAGTCCTCCCCGTACTTGTGGTCTAGGTAACGCAAGGAGTCCTCGTAGCTATTCCGGTAAAGCGCCTCCACGCCCGTGGCAGGGTACCCCATGCACACAATACGTTCATGGATCTCCGTCAGATCCAGGTCCACGGAGCCTTTTGGGACATTCTTATCGACTGTGCGTTTCTTCTTTTGGCTCACTAGGTATCTCGCCATTTTACTCATGTTGGAGGTGGGCGGCTACACGCCTCCGCAAAAGCACGAGTGGTGGAGTACTCGACCTCGCTATTATCGTACTCTTGTCTTTCCTTCCCTTTGTGCCACCCCGCTTGTCTCCCTTGTCACCTCACCCGTCGGTTTACCGATGTATGTGCGCACACCCCAACTATCTGTGGGGAGTGTCTACGGGTGTCGTAAGGGGCTTATATATTTTTTCGTAGTTTCTAGAGGTTGCATGCAAGAGAATGAACGAAGAGGAAAACTGTGAGGTAGAAGGTGTTACATGAATAGAGCAACGTCAACGTGTGTGTGTGTGTGTCTTGTTTGCTTGTGCTGCGTAGCTCCCCGTGGTGGGTTTAGCTTTTATCAACCACGAAAGGCATCATTAACACGCGGCGGCAGGTAGGCTTCGAGCGCTCCCACGTCCCTCAAACTCGTTTTCGTGATTTTTTCCGCGAGCCTTTCCTCGCGCCATGAAATGGGTCGTTGCTGCCTGCAACTCTTTCACGGTTATTGCAAAATGGTATGCGGGGTCAGAAAAGCTCACGTCGAAACTTAGTACCAATCCGGGGACAATCACAGCACAAGGCACGGACCAAAGGAAAGTGTTGTCATTTTGTCTTTTTAGTAGTGAGGAATTGGGAGCAGAGGGAAGCACGAGTAGCACGCGTGAAACCCATCGGATGAGGTAAAAGTGCGCGATGGAGAACTTATCTTTTGAAATCGCAGAAGGGCGTTGATGAACAGTGATTACTTAGGGTAGCCGGAGGCAGCCCAGATGAGACAGGGAAAGTTAGAGAAACACACACACAAAAACAAAAACTGATCACATAAAAAGTGACGTATCGAAAATAAAATCAACAACGACAGGAGAAAACAACGCAGAGCGCTAGCGACGCAACGTCACAGGAGGGGCCTTTAAATTCTGAGAAGGAAAAGTCACGAAGGGTCTGGCGGTAGGGACAGTTTCTGGCGGTCGCCAGCTGGCTTGCATGGATTACCCTCACAAGACCAAGCAGGCGCCGACCTGGGCAGCGGTGAACTCTTCACACCACATTCGCCTTTTTCGTTTTCCCTCTTTACTCGCTCTCTTCCGTCCACTTGTGTTTCACAGAACGAGTCTGTGTCGACACTAAAACGCGGAGGCCTTGCCAGGTGTGTGTCTACAGCTTGCTACCGGCGCTGAGGCGCTCGATGCCCAGAGACTGGAGCGCGTCCTTTATGCACTCCACGAGTGCCTTGCAGTCCTCCACTGAAGTGTGGCCGATAATGCCGAAACGAAAGGTTTCAGCGTGGGACGCCTTGCCCGGATAGATGACGAAGCCGTGGTCATTGAGGTAGGTGTAGAACTTCTTGAAGTTCCACTTGGGGTCTTTTGGCATGTTCACGCATACCACAATGTTGGCACAACTGGGACGGCTCTCATCCAGAAAAGTGGTGAAACCCAGCTGCTTGACGGCGGTGCTCACCACTGCATATTTGGCCTTGTACGACTTTTGACGACCAGCAACACCGCCATCGCGGCTGTGCTCCTTAATGGCTTGCTGCAGCGCCATGACGACGTGCACCGGAGGTGTGATGATGAACTGGCCACTCTTGTCGAAAGAGGCGAGCTCCTTGTAGAGATCCAAGGTGCTGCTCCGGGAAGAACCTTTCGCAGCCTCGATAACCTTGCGGCGGGCCACAATCATCGCAACGCCTGGGACCGAATGCACGCACTTGTTGGAGGCGGTCACAAGGACATCACACGCGTGTTCAACATCGAGGGGAAGCCCGCCAAAGCTGCTCATGCAGTCAACAATCACCTTGGCAGACGGGATAATTCTCCGCACAAGGGCAAAGATTTCTTCAGCAGGATACACCATACCCGTGCTCGTCTCGTGGTGCACAAAGCCGACCGTGGTAATGTCAGGGTTTTTGCGGAGGATGTCCTCCAGAGCCTCGAAGTTGATCTCTTCGCCTTCACCGCTCTTTAGCTGGAGCATCGGGAAGCCCAAGCGCTTCACGATGTCTCCCTGACGCTCAGAATACTTGCCCGAGTTGATGAGCAGAAACTTGCCACCAGACTTGGGGAACACGGTCGAAATAGCGGCCTCAATGCCCATGGTCCCTGCACCCTGCTGCAGAATGCACACCCATTCCTTGGGGTCGACATCGGCCATCTTGATAACTTGCTCGCGCACAAACTTGACTGCCTCCATGAAACGGCGGTCGCGGCTACCGTAGTCGGTCAGCATGGCCTCCTTCACCGTCTCCGAGGTCATCAGTGGACCAGGGGTGAAGAGGATCGGCTTCTTACCGGCGGGCTTCGACGACGCCATTGTGATGAAGGGAGAAAGAAAAAAAAAAAAGATAGAGGCTACGGCTCGCGAGTGAGACGTGTCTTTCAGCAAACGATGGATCGAGGGTGGAAAGTGACAAGGGAAAAAGGTGTAACTTTACGTAGACAGAACTTAACCAATGTAAGTGAGAAAGGAAGACCTGCAACCGTTGAGTAAGCGGTGAAAAGCGTAACCTGCGACACCAGACCACTTTGGAACACAACGCCCACTCGTTGTTGACCCATCTCCAGAGTTCCGCATCTCTGTCGGGTTACTCCGTGGCGAGTGAGGCATGAGAAGGTCAAGAGGGATTGTTCTCCTACCTGCCGGTATTTCGGTGTGTGCCTTTAGATAACCGGTAGCCTGTTCTTCTTTCATGATGCTCTTGCATTGGCTGGCCTCTCATGACGACGTAAAACAGTGAGAAAACATAACACGAAAGCGCGAAAATAGGTTATCATATCGTTGTGCACGCGCGGCACACAAACAGACACACACGCAATCAACGCAGCTTCACCTCACATCAAGGTGACTTCTGCATGCCTGTCCCCACGAAAAGAAAAAAGACATCATGTGAGATAGTGAAAGTGAACGATACGTTTTCAAGAGCAGGAACGTGAATCTTTCGCGTGTTTCTTCCGCTTTAACACCCACCAACAACCACCACGAAGCGCTGGCCTGGCGGAAGGGGGGCGCTTTGCCTGGTTCCGCCGCTGGTAACCACGTGTGAAAGTCCTTACAGTCAATCACTTTGTTTACGTTACAGTGCGTTCTGGGAGAGACAAAGGAGGATGCCAAAACCAAAGTGAACACAACCCTTTCTGGGACAAGAGACCTTTTTTTCTTGCTGAATTTAGGAGCACGATGCTCTTTCTGAAGAAAACGATACAAAGTTACAGACAAAAAAGACAGAAAAGACGCAAACTGGAAAGTGAAAAAAAAACACGCAGGAGAACTTAATACTTGGACGGTTGTCAATGCAACACCGAGACGGTCATCACAGACTCACATGTGAAAAGGCATCCACAATAGAGAAAGCGGTCCTGTAAATAGGAGAAGAGAAAAAAACGAAGAATGAAAGAATGCAATCGCGGCAGTTGCTCGTTCGCGTAAACAAACCTTTTGGAAAGGTTTAGCCAGGAGGAAAACAAGATTGAAAACTTCCGATTCCTTCTTTGCGGGTGAGTGGTGGGGTACTCTACTTGATGATGAGAGTACGCATGCTGATGTCGAGAACAGAAATCCGCTGCCGGAGCTCATGCGCGACATCCTTGTCGACATCCATAATAAGGTAACCGATGGCCTTGTTGGTTGCGAGGAACTGCAGGCCGATGTTGCAGCCCAGATCCACTGCCACCTTGTTGATATCACGGAGGGCACCAGGAGTGTTGAGATGCACATTGGTGATGCGGAAAGCGTCCGGGCCAACCGGCGGAGGAACGATGTTGGGAAAATTCACCGCACCTGCAGTAGAACCCGAAGTCACAAATTGAGCAAGGGATGTACCGACCTCCACACCGATAGCCTCTTGAGCCTCGCTTGTGGAACCGCCTACGTGAGGCGTGAGAATCACGTTGGGGATGCCCTGAAGTGGTGTAGTATGTTTCTCATTAACGGAGGCAGGTTCGACAGGGTAAACGTCAACAGCAGCGCCAGCGAGGTCGCCTGCCTTTAGCGCAGCTGCAAGCGCATCCAGGTCAACAACAGTACCGCGGCTGAGGTTGAGCAGATAGGCTCCCTTCTTCATGAGTCCGATCTCCCGCTCACCGATCATCCCCTTTGTGGTGGGAAGTTCCGGCACGTGAAGGGTCACAAAGTCGGAGACCGCAAGAAGGTCATCGAGGCTGCTCAGCTTGGTCGCATTACCAATGACCAGCGTTGGCACCACGTCGTAGAAAATGACGTTCATGCCCAAGCTCTCTGCGAGCACACCGACTTGCGAACCAATGTGGCCATAACCAACAATGCCAAGTGTCTTGCCGCGGACTTCGAAGCACCCGACATGCGACTTTTTCCACTCACCACGATGCACCTCCTCGCTGCGCTGCGTCACTTTTCGGGCCAGGCAGATAATCTCGCCGATGACGAGTTCTGCAACGCTCCTCGTGTTTGCGAAAGGGGAGTTGAACACAGCAACGCCGCGCTCGTTGGCGTACGCAAGATCCACCTGATTGGTACCGATGCAGAAGCAACCAATTGCAAGGAGTTTAGGGGCGGCGTCCAGAATTTCTTTGGTGATGGTGGTCTTGCTGCGGATACCGAGGAAGTTGACTTCGCCAATCTTCTCCAACAGTTCGTCCCTTTTCATCGCGCGGGAGTACATTTCCACGATGCACCCACGCTCCTCTAGAAGTTCCTTGGCAGCGACATTCACGCCTTCCAGCAGGAGGCACTTGTACGGTGGATCAACAGGCAGCGTCTTCATCTTTGTGCGAAAGTTAGAATCACTTGTTAAGGCAATAAATTTACTCCTTCGAGAGAAAAGCGCACTGAGCTAACAATGAGGATAATGCTGCGGAATAGAAAGGGGAAATGAAAAAGCAACATGAAATTAAGTCACCTACGTGTTATGTAATGATCCTTTCGCATGCATGAATATAAGTACAGACAGGTTGTTCGGCGTCGTGTGCCACGAGCATGTTATTCGAGTTGTTCATGCTTCTATTTTCCTTTTTTGGTGTGTCTTTTTCGGTTTTGCGTTTAGCACCCTCAGCTCTGGCGTTGCACTTGGGGTGTAGCGAGGCTGTTCAGTTTCAAGTTGTCCACAACACGTTTCATTTCCTCCGTCACCTTTGAGCGAAGCACCGATAGTTCTTCCTCGGTGTCTGGAAGTCGGTACACCCGGTCTGTTTCCACCCAATCAATCGGCACGTCAACTCCACGGGCGGGTGCGATGAGGAGTCTTTGAGGGTTTGACTTTGCATCAGTGTCGAGGACACGCCCCGTCACGAGCAGCGAGGAACCGAACTTCTGATAGCAGCAAGACTGTCCTATCACGGTCGAATGCTTGCGCTTTGCCGCCACTGCGACCTCGAGGAGAAGAGGAATACCAAACAAAGACAACGGAATCTCCACGAAGCTGGCCGTGTAAATCCTTTTTGATGTCTCCCGCACAATCTCAAACTCGATGGGTTCTTCGTTGACATTGTCGACTTCATTCGAGGAGGCTTCCTCTGGTGTACGACTTCTTTTACGGGATGGGCGGTCCTCGTTGTGGGGTAAAGGTCTATCAGCTTCGGTAGACGCATCCACGGGTGCAATGTCCGGTTCCGCCTCGACGGCTTCCTCGTGTGTGTTTGGAGGGGACTCTGCCTTCTCCACGTTGTTATCCTCGTGTTCATTCCCTGAGTGGAAAAGGGCGGGTGTGGGCTCTGGCTCAGGATTTGCGCTACCTGCCACCTCGCTTGAAGGCTGTGAATGTATGCTTAAGAAGGCCTCCTGCTCTGCTGGTGGTGTGGACATTTCTGCAGAGCTGGTCACTTCCTGGGGTCCAGACGCCACCGATAGTGACGAGACTTCAAAATTAGGCTTCAATGGGCCACGGGCCCCGTTGAGCCGTTTAGGTAAGCGTTTTGGTGCCTCCGGTTCCCCGTTGACGTGCGCTATAAATCGAATGAATTCCAAAAGCGGAGTGAGCCGCGCTTTGTCGTGATACTGTGGGAACATTTTGCTATTTGGTGGGCTGCTGGTAAGGTGGTGAGGGGATGAGGAGTAAAAAACTTCGTGATTTGAAGTACTAAAGCGGGGATGGTGGATCATACCCTTTGCATTTGTGTGCTCAGTGGGTCAAATAGTGTTCGCCGTGTTCTTGTTGCGGCACGCAGCTGGCGTGGCGAGGATGTCTTGTTGGTTTGGGTGCCGTGTCGGGGGAGGGGGAGGACTGCTGTTGTCCTCCCCGGGGCGGCGAAGTTCGAAAACAAGGTGCTGGTGTCGTTGTCACCGCTCTCCCAGGCGGCGTCACTGGTCTTATAGCTACCTTTTTTCGCGTTTCGAATGGAACTTCTGCTGCTTGGTTTCGTGTATTTTACCTGTGCCTTTGCCACGGTTACGCTTTCTTCTTGGGGTGGGCCCTTGCTTCCAAGAGTTATGGAAACTGCTCCCTCGGTTGTTCCACTTTTCGCATAGCTCCGTTTGCTATCCGATGTTCTGTTGGTGCGCGCCCGAGTGCTCAGGAGTGGCTCTGCTTTCGTGCAGTGCGTTCGGAGACTTTCACCCAACGGATGCACGCGCGCCCTTTGGCACACATGGGTCCTGTTACTTCGCCTACGTTTTGGTGCCGAGGGGACGCTTTTGTTCTTCGCCATTCATTCGTCCCCAATGTATCCACCGGGCTCGTTTCAACACCGACCATGGTAGCCTGCATCTTTTCCGTTTTGATTGTATTTTTGCAATGCGGGCATGAGGGGGGGGGGGACTTTGCAGGCTTCGGTGGGCTTTGGGCACAGTTGGGGCAGCCAAAGTCGATCGTCCGCTTGTGCGGCGCTCTTCCGCACCTCAGGGGTTTCATGTCGATCGGATGGGGCCGCCCTTTCGGTGCGGACTACGCGTTGTACAAGACGCCTCCGCGTAACCGCCTCATGGGTATCGGATATGCTGTTCGCCAGCGGGTGGTTGCGGGGCGAATGGCTGCTTCCGATCGCCCCATCGACCCCATCACTGATCTTCCCAGGGGCATGAGTCCCAAGAAACAGTTCGCTTCCTAGTACGAGATCGGCATGCCGCGCCAGCTCGCGCGCGACCCCTCGATTGTTCCCGCAAGTTTCGCAGAGACGCACGGAAGCACTGGCAGCGGTTTGCAAAATCCAGCCACGCGCCCCAAAGCCGTCGATCCGGAAAGGGTCGACCCGATTCTTGGCGGCGAAGGGCCTCAGCCACAGGGGGAGCGGATGAAGTTGACGGGCCACACGCGCCTGGAAACGCTGCTCCGACACTTGGGCGATGTCCGCCGACCAACAACTAGGGGGTGCGTACAACAGGCCCGCGTCGCGCACGCCCCCCGCCAGCGCCAGACAGTGCAGGATTAGGCGCGCGAGCTCCTGCTGTAAAGGAGCTCGGCCTTCGAGAGCGCGAGGTGCTTCAGGAGACCATCCGCATCAAGTTGTCGGAGGGAGATCCCGAGGCTAGCGCCCTACAAGAAAAGCTGGAGTCTATGCCGCAACGATCCTGCGACTGGCCGCTGCACTTGAAAGCTCCTCCTCTTTTGGGCTTTGACGCGTTGTTCTCTCTCTCGGTTTCACACAGCAGCACCGCCATCCGCCTGGAAGAAATCATGCAGTTTTTTCGCCCAGCATTTTATCAAGGGTTTCGCACGTCAAGAACGATCAAGACGACATCCCTTAGCATGGCTGATGTCTGCCTGGCTGTTGAAAAGGGCGAGTTCAAGCTCGCGATGCCAGAAGCAGAGCGGCGTCGGCTTTTTGAAAGTTCGCGACACGCTGGCTCGGGTTCCTTTGGTCGTCTGCCAGGCGGTTGGCACGGCGTAAACGTGTTCTTCGTTCTGGAACTGAAAGGTCGACGACGTTTGATCACGGAACCTCTTCTCAATGGCGTTGTTGAGAAGGGTTCTCTTCCAAAGGTCTCTTATCCAGGCCGCCTGCAGAACAGGCAGCGACTATCGGATTGTAAGTACATGTTGAAAATTAACTTTTGCTCCTTCTATGATGCGCTGCCGTTGAATAATT